>SSNR01000067.1:2605458-2617611 GCA_006937965.1 Callopanchax toddi | reverse complement strand
CGGGGGGAGGAGGGGAGATCGGAGGCAGTCGAGCAAACCAGCAGCAAGCAGAAAGGGAAGAGGTCATCTCAGATCACCGAGCACATCGCGGAGAGAGAGGAGGAGTAAAGGAAGGACGGGGTAAAAAGAGGAGTAAAAGGCAAGGAAGAGAGGGAGGGAAGGAGGAGGGGGGACCCATGAGGACCCCTGGTTGTAGAGTCACAGTCTCCAATGATCACTTTTGTGACTATGCAACTGGACTCATATTACTAGCTGCAACATCACAAAAATGACACTGGCAACCGCAAGTTAGCTGGTAAAACAAGAGGGAGAAGCTCAGAGGGTTCTGCTCAGTCAGTCCGGCGTGAGCGCAAAGCAAAAGCAAAAAAACACGGAGGGATACATCTTCATCACATCCAGGTAAGAAAAACCAGCAGCTCGGGACAGGACGGGCTTTTATTGTGAAATAACCACAGCAATAAAAGAGAAAAACCTCTCCCTGGACGCTTTCTTCATTGTGTTCTGACCCCGCCGCCCTGAGAGTGGAGGCAATATTTCCAAACTGATGGTGTACGGCGACGGCTTTTATAAAAGCCGTGACCACAACCCTCACGCCTAAGTGATGTTCAGGAGCAGAGCGGCGACGTCGGGTCTGTTTATAAAACGGAGCTCATCGCCAGCCGGCTGCAGCTGATGGGTAATACAGTAGATCAGTTTAGAAAAGGTCAAAGGGGAAGAGGAAAGGAGTACTTACGAGAGCAGCAGAGATAACGGATGGCTCTGCTCAACTCCCTCAATACATTCTGAGTTAAACACCGACAGAACGGAAACTGTCCGGGACTTTTCTCCTCAATTCTCCGGGTCATAAATACAACCGAAGGAGCCGTTTCTGTGCGCTCACACTTGTTTAGTCAACGATTTTAACATCTGTCCTGTTAGGAACCCAGCGCCGTGCAAACCAACAGAACCAACGCTCCTGATCAACCCCATCCAGTAAAACAGGAAATAATCAGTGAAGTTAGTAGAAACTCAAACCTCATGCAACAGAACAACTTTCTGGTAGGGATGTACCGATACCACTTTTTTCAAAACCGATCCGATACCGATACTTAAATCTGAGTACTCGCCGATACCGAGTACCGATACTTCTACCACACAAAAATGCAACAAATTGGAATACAGGTTTTATTTTTTCTTCTCTGCTTTTTACAACAAATAACTGAGTTAGATAAAAAATAAAATATATTAATAAAAATGATCACAAAACTAAAATATAAGGTGAAAAATCACCATTTTCTGTGATTTCACAGTGAAATTATTGCAGTTTTCCACATTTTAACCAAATAAAATGAACTATTTGGCACCATCTCCAGCTCTCAACCCACACTGTTCCTCTTTAGCTCAATAGCTCACCCTAGTGTTCAATATAGGAAACTACAACAGAAATCACAAGTCAGACAGTGAAGCCACTGGTATCGGTTCCTGGTATCGGGTAACTTTAACCAATACTGGTATCGGCCTGATATCGATATCGGGCCGATACCAGTATCGATACCGGTATCGGTGCATCCCTAGTTTCTGTTACTGGTGCAGAGCAAAGCTAAGGTTTAACATGCAAACATTTGTGGGTTTCTGTGGAGATCTTTAGGAAATTACAGATAACGTAACTAAAAAATGAATTATTGATCTGCTCTCCGTCTCTTCTAGTGGACTCGATCAGTGACGCTCCAGGGGTTCTGGTGGGCTTAGGAGAACTCTAACGGCTTTCTGCCTGATTTGGGGAGATTTTTCTGCCAAGTCCTTATACTCTTTATTATTACCAAGTATATGTTTACACAAAACACAAAAGAATATTCTCTCATCTTTACTAAATGTCTGATCATTAAAACTCATCAATCAGCAGACGAACATTAAAAACAGCCGAGGTGATTCTCAGCTCCTGTTTAAAACATTGTTGGGTTTATTTGCTGCAGGGAGTTTGTAGGACTAACTTGTTGTTGTCATCTCCACCTGTGCACGTTTCTCCAGACAAACCAGAGATAAAGACAAGCTAGGCTATTTAACGTCAACAGAAATGTATTTTACAAAAACATTTATGACATTTTGGGAGTTTTTAATCTGAAACTGGTTCTTTGCTTTTTATGTCTGAAGACAAAACTAGTTGAAACATTTTTATGGTTTATTTCTAAACGAATAAAGCTGCATAAACAAGATTTGTTTGAAAATCTCCAAAAAGAAAAAGAGCTTCAGTAGTTCTGCTGATGAAGAAAACTTTAGGTTTACTAGATGAAGGGACACAAACCTAGAGCTAATGGAATCGGAATAACTGGAAGTTGCCCTTTTTTGGTTTTGGTCATGTCAAAACAAAATCGGAAATACGGCCAAACGGGAAAATCCGATGACCAAAACCAGAAAACGGAAACTTCCGGTTATTCCGATTCCGTTTCAGAAACGAAAAAACGAAAGGTACACGGATTGTCTGCAGTCCTTCACGTTGTTTTATGGAGGTTTATTTACAAGCTGATGTTGGATTTCGTTATTCAGTCACATCTAAGTGAACACATACAGCTCCTTCTCAAAAAATGATCATATTGTGATGAAGTTGATTATTTTCTGTAATGTTCTGATAAACATTAGACTTTCATCTATTTTAGATTCATTACACACAGCTGAAGTAGTCCAAGCCCTTTTATTGTTTTAATATTGATGATTGTGGCGTACAGCTCATGAAAACCCTAAACTCCTGTCTCATAAAATGATCATATTTCATCCGACCAATAAAAGAAAAGTGTTTTTAATACAAACAAGTCAACCTTCAGATAATGATGTTCAGTTCTCACTCAGTACTTGGTGGGAATCCTTTATCAGAAATGACTGCTTCAATGCGGCGTGGCATGGAGGCGATCAGCCTGTGGCACTGCTGAGGTGTTCTGGAGGCCCAGGATGCTTCGATAGCGGCCTTAAGCTCATCCAGAGCGTTGGGTCTGGCGTCTCTCAACTTTCTCTTCACAATATCCACAGATTGTCTCTGGGGTTCAGGTCAGGAGAGTACCACAGTAACACCATGGTCAGTAAACCAGTGACCAGTGGTTTGGGCACTGGGAGCAGGTGCCAGGTCGTGCTGAAAAATGAAATCTTCATCTCCATAAAGCTTTTCAGCAGATGGAAGCATGAAGTGCTCCAACATCTCCTGCTAGCTAGCTGCATTGACCCTGCTGACCCTTGATCAAACACAGTGGACCAACACCAGCAGCTGACATGGCGCCCAGACCATCACTGACTGTGGGGACTTGACACTGGACTTCAGGCGTTTCCCTCTCCCCAGTCTTCCTCCAGACTCTGGCTCCTTGATTTCTGAATGACTTTGGACCACTGAGCACCAGTCCAGAGCTGCTTCTCTGTAGCCCAGGTCCGCCGCTTCTGCTGCTGTTTCTGGTTCTAAAGTGTCTTGACCTGGGGAATGCGGCACCTGTAGCCCATTTCCTGCACACGCCTGTGCACGGTGGCTCTGGATGTTTCTACTCCAGACTCAGTCCACTGCTTCCGCAGGTCCCCCAAGGTCTGGAATCGGTCCTCCTCCACAATCTTCCTCAGGGTCCGGTCACCTCTTCTCGCTGTGCAGCGTTTTCTGACACACTTTTTCCTTCCACAGACTTCCCACTGAGGAGCCTTGATACAGCACTCTGGGAACAGCCTATTCCTTCAGACATTTCTTTCTGTGTCTTACCCTCTTGCTTGAGGGTGTCAGTGATGTCCTTCTGGACAGCAGTCAGGTCGGCAGTCTGACCCATGATTGTGGTTTTGAGTAATGAACCTGCTGGGAGTTTTTAAAGCCTCAGGAATCTTTAGCAGGTGTTTAGAGTGAATGAGTTGATTCAGATGATTAGGTTCAGAGCTCGTTTAGACTGACGACCTTTTCATGATATGCTCATTTTTTGAGACAGGAGTTTTGGGTTTTCATGAGCTGTATGCCACAATCATCAATATTAAAACAATAAAAGGGCTTGGACTACTTCAGTTGTCTCGCCTCCTTGCCTCGCCTTCTTCCGCTTATCCGGGTCCGGGTCGCGGGGGCAAGTACTTCAGCTGTGTGAAATGAATCTAAAATATATGAAAGTCTAATGTTTATCAGTACATTACAGAAAATAATCAACTTTATCACAATATGATCATTTTTTGAGAAGGAGCTGTATATTAAAGGTGGACTTTTTTCTTATATACAAGGTTTTTAATAAGTGTTTTTTTGTAAAAATGCTCCAATCTTCAAAAACCTCACTGCTGATGTCATTAAACAATTAACTCAGTTCTTCAAAAAGGATCTTCTCAGATGATGTGAGTTTAGAAAACGTTTTGTGAACTCTCTCTACCTGCGGAAGTCCAGGAGGGTCCGGCTGGTCTCCGGGACGCTCTGGTTGAGCCAAGTCAGGAAGTGGAACTGAGTGACGGTTCGGGTCTCGTTGGTCTGCATGTTCTTCAGGTAGAAGCTACGAACCAGGAAGTCGTCACACCAGATGTGTTCAGACACGAGGTTCACCTGTCAGGAGAGAGCGGCTCGGGTGACTGGTGGTCTACGTCCTGTCTGGCTCGAGAACAGCGTGATCCTCAGTGGACTTACACTTTAAACACAGCTTCATGTTTCAATCAGACAGCCTTTCACATCCATAACAACAAATAGTTTAGGCAATATTGTGTTTAGATTTGGTTCTGTATCAGGATTTGTAGATAAATGCTGCATTTCATTCTTTTGTTTTAGCTTTTCATTTTAATTTAAAGCATCACTGGCTGAATGAAGGTTGTAAAGAACAGGTTTTTTTTACTAACTTGGGTGGTAAATGGTTGTTTTACCTCGTAGATGTGGTAGAGGTTGGATCCTTCATCTGGCCAGTAATGGTAGCACTGCTTCACTCCGTTCTCGACGAGCGGCGTCAGCATAACGATGACCACGCAGCCGTTCTCCCAAACCATCTGCAGACAGACAGACGAGTGAATGACCGTGACTTTAAAGGCCTTCCTTCAGGGTCACTAGGGCTGTGCCTCTCCGGATGTGACGAGCATCTAGATACGCATAAATTAGATTCAGTGCATTCACTGAGATTCAACACGAAATTATTTGATTTAATGGGAATTTGATCCATAACATTGATTTGAAAAAAAAAAAACCCACTGCTGCAGTTCTCCTTTTGAACAGCAGGTGTCATTACCGAGGACTCAGTGCAGAAATGGCAGCAGAAGAAGAGTTGTACGCCGTACCGGTGTCCTACAGCCGATCCACTTTTTAAACACCTTTAACTTTACTGATATCTTTACCAGTAGAAAACAAAACGTTTGATGAGATCGTTAAATGGATCGGATTTTATCGGTACAGAGACGTTATTTTTTATTAACCTTTATTTAACCAGGAAGGTCCCATTGAGATTCAGAATCTCTTTTACAAGGGAGTCCTGGACCCTATAGGGCATGTTGTGATCTGTGGGGGAAACCGGAGCGCCCGGAGAAAACCCACGCCTGCATGGGGAGAACACGCAACTCCACGCTGAAAGGCCACAGCTGGGATTTGAACCTGTGAGCTTCTTGCTGCGAGGCAGCAGTGCTAACCAACTGCGCCACCATGCAGCCCAACTTATGAACTGATGTGTCTGGATGTAATCCCCGAACTGCATCAGTACTGGACTGTTACCAGTCACGTCTTTCACGTGACTGTAAATCAGTACCGATCGGTCGTCTCCATCCCCACATCCGTCCTGTTGACTCGTATTATGATTAGAATTGACAAGCAGCCTCTCGACACTGCAGGCGATTTATGCAACTTGAAGAAAAACTTTCAAAGTTTGTTGAATTGTCAATTAGCCATCTCTTCAGAGTAGCAGTCTATTCTTACGGTGACAGTTTGATGAGGAACATGATCTCATGTGAAGCTGTCGACACCTTCTGGACAGAACCCTCGGATATTAGTCCGTAATTAGTTTCACTGTTCTGGATCTGTCACTCTGGGAGGTTCTGGTTGGAGGTAAGAGTCGAGGTAGGGCGTGCTCCCATTCTGAGTCTTTGGTGATCTGAATCTGAGCGTGGTGAAAAGCCATAAAGGCGGTTCTCTCCCTCGTCTGGGTCACTCTGCAGCCACGGTTGGCGTATTTTTCCTGATGGCGGCCATATTCTCACAGCTGGGCGAGCGGTGCGGCTCAGGAGATCCATTCTGGTCTGATCAGAGGCAAAAGGCAGCCGTTAATGAGAGCGATAAAACAAAAGCGCTCCCACATCACTGGGTTGGATAATCAGAACGGCTGCACTTCAGTCAGGAGCTCCAACACAACCTGACGGAGATCTAACTGGTTAATTGTGGCGAGTTTTGAATTACCGCCCCTCCCCCTCTCCCAGCTCGCCACCGCTCCACTGACTGGTCTCATGGATCTAAAACCGTGACGGTGCACTTTTTTGAGGAATGGTGTTAATTTGCTTCGGCTGACAGGGTGAGAACTCTCCTGGAGCCGGTTGGACGAGTTCCCTTTATTAAAACTTCAGGTTTGTAAAATACTCTCTTTATTCAAACTCGTATTTTCCGTCTGTAAAAGTTAAGTGCACGTCTTGTTCTTCTCAGGGCTTTTTGAAGCCTGACGTTGAGGATGTGAGGAGATGTTCGTCCAAGTCTGTAACGCACACAGAGGATGAGCCGGACTCACGATGAGCTGCAGGACGAATCTGCTTCTCAGCTGCATAGGGCGCTCTCATTTGATTGAGTTTTTTCATTATATTGTTGCTTCTTTGGTGCTTTGACAGTTCAACATTTAACGTCAAAGTTTGAATGATCTGGATTAGTAGATCTGAATCATCCATTCTGTTCAAGGGTTCTAGTTTGAGATGTTTGGGCGTTTACTGATCATCAATTCTTACTGAAATGAACACGACTGCATGTGATTGGACACAAATCATGTAAAAACTATAGTTAAATTTAAAACATGGACAGTAGTATTTAGTATTTATTCAGTCATGAAAGAAATTTGTGTAGACAAAAGCATCCTGCATACAAGCATTCATACACATACATATATACTTATACCTACACAAACATACATATCCATCTACATATGTAAGTTACAGACCCATGTACACACATACGGTACACATGAACACTTACACATACGTGACTGAACAGGCTTAGGTAGAAGCCTCACCCACTTACAAATCAAACACTATATCTCCTCCATGTAATGATAAATAAATGATAAACACAGAAGTCACACTAGAACCTTTCAACGATATTTTTACTGAGTCTTTTGAAAACTAAAAGTGAAGTTGCTGTTTTAAATTCTAATTTAGCCTCATTCCAAAATTTTACTCCCATAACAGAAATACATCTCCTTTAAAGTGATAATATGCAACTTTTTCATATTTTTAAATCTTTTCCTTGAGCCAGTCTGTGCTAATCTGACTCTTTACAGAGTTAATGAAAAGTCACTTAGCCCCATCTGGTGGTTAGATCCAGAATACCACGATTGCAAGATCTCCGTCTACGTCACGGTACCCAGGAAGTCACGTGTCTCAGAGGGTTAGGCTAACCCAAAGTGGCTAGCTGTTATGCTAGCTCTGGAGTGTTTTTAGCTCATGATTCCTGATTTTTCCATCTCTCCCTGCTTGAACACAGCTGATTTCTTTGAAGGAGTAAATAACCGCTCCTGTAGAAAGCTATGAAGGCTGAGGAGACATTTCAACAGGTAGATTTAGGCGTTTAGAAGCTGAAACAATATGCTAACTTGTGTAATGCAGTGATTTAAAACGGACACCAGAGGGAGCCCAAAACAAACAAAACTGCATTTTATCACTTTAATACCTTTCTTAGCTTTTGAACCCTAAACTTAAAGACACCTCTCAAATCATAATTAATCTCCACATTAAGAAATAGTTTTGTACATTGTCATGAAGTGACATAAATTTAGCTTTAAACATGAATTGAATAATTTTATAATAATATAGGTCCTCTAATTTCATAAGCTGTGAATTTAAAAAGAATGGATCAGTGTGAGCGTAGTATGTACTCTTATAACTCGGATTGCCTTTTTTTGTAAAGTTTCTATTAGTTTTAGGTTTGTTTTGAAGGTTGAGCCCCATATTTCTATACAGTCTGACATGTACGGTTGGATAAGTGAGCAATAAATTAAAGCCTTGGAGTTTAATAAATCTTTAACTTTATAAAGTTTTCCCACTGATTTAGATATTTTTCCGTTAATAAAGCTCAAATGTTCTTTCCATGATTCATTAAAATCAATGACAACTCCAAGGAATTTAGCTTCAAAAACTCTTTCGATTTCAATATTTGAAATTTTTAATTTGAAATCCACATTTTTCACTTTTTGATTTCCAAATATCATAAATTTAGTTTTTTTTAAACATTCAGTGATAATTTATTCACATCAAACCAAGATTTTAGCAAGTCTAACTTCAGTTCTCTGTAAAAGTTCGTTTAGATCCGTACCTGAACACACTAAATTTGTATCATCTGCAAACATTATCAATTTGAACATTTCTGTAGTGTTACATATATCATTAACATATAATATGAATAGTTTTGGACCTATTACTGACCCTTGTGGAACACCACAGACTATTTCTCTAAATCCTGATGTTGTATTTTTAATTTTTGCTCACTGTTGTTGGGCTTGTAAATAACTTTTGCTATACCTTGTAATCCATAATTCTCCATTTTTTCCCAGTAATCTTCTGTGGTCGATTGTATCAAAAGCCTTCTTTAAATCTACAAAAATACCAACAGAGAACTCTTCATTCTCACTGGCTTGTGCTATATCTTCTACCATCTGCATGGGTCGTAGTTCTGCTGTCTCTAAAACCACAGTGATACCGTTTGTTTCTTCCTCTCTGCTCCAGCCTCTGACACCACCAGGATTTTACAAGACGGATCTCGTTTGACAAGGAGACCTTTCCCACCGACACAAACCTCCCACCTTTCCCGCTCCACAAACACCCAGACCCGAGAACCGGCTAAAATAACTTATCGATCTCTCGCTCTCCAATTCAAACCCAATCCAACATTTCAGACAGCGGGAGAAGTGTTTGCCGCCTCCTGCATTAACAGTGTGTCCCACCGTCGACTGCTGTGTGTGTGTGTGCAGCTGTGGAGGCGGAGAGGAGCATTATGGGGAAGGAGAGATTAATAATGACATCCACACAACAAGCTGCTCTCCTGTGTGGCTTGCTGCACTAATAAAAATCGGCTAACTCTTGTTTAAGAGAGGGGACTGTATTGATTTTCCTTTCAAGTGTGTGTGTGTGCAGATTATTGTGTGTCTTTACCTGCCAGAAATCAGCCACGGTGGAGGGCAGTGGACCCTGAGTGGCGATGTACGCTGGGCTTCTGGGATCGCGGTCCATCTGGAGGGAAAGACGAAGAAAGGAAGTTACAGAAATAATAGGGTCCCCGTTTATTTTATTATCTAGGATGGAAAAAATTAGCATAAAAACGTGGGAAAGTTTTTGTTGTCCTCACATTTGTGCAGATGTGTGATTGTGTCGCCTTTACAAAATGGACAGAAAAAGGAAGATCAAATGGTAAAAGGCTGGTTGTGGTGCTCTAAACCTTCATTCATATCATCGTCATCATCCCCCGCTTCATGACAGACAAAAGAACAGAATGCTTTTGCCCATCTGTTGGAATAAAATCCTTATCGAATCACCTCATGAACGAATGATGACTTTGAACGAAATGTTCAAAATGACCACACGGACATTAGAAAGCACAAAAATGGCTGCAACTCTCAGACGTTAGGCTACAATTTGGAGCTTTGATAGCTAAAAGTCTCCAGATCAACCTGTTAGGAAACAATCTCATGAGGATGGATTTTAATAAAACTTTTAGAAGTAACCTTTAAGAATCAACCATAAATGGCTAAAACTCTGTGGACTTTACAGATTTTGAGCTCAAATTTGGTGGGATAGCAGCAGACAGTCACAACTAGGAATGTACCGATACCGATACCAGTATCGGTATCGGGCCGATGCGATACTGGTATCAGGCTGATACCGATACTGTATCGGTGTTGGTTAAAGTTACCCGATACCAGTGGCTTCACTGTCTGTGACTTGTGATTTCTGTTGTAGTTTCCTATATTGAACACTAGGGGGAGCTATTGAGCTAAAGAGGAACAGTGTGGGTTGAGAGCTGGAGATGGTGCCAAATAGTTCATTTTATTTGGTTAAAATGTGGAAAACTGCAATAATTTCACTGTGAAATCACAGAAAATGGTTATTTTTCACCTTATATTTTAGTTTTGTGATCATTTTTTAATATATATATATTTTTTTTAATCTAACTCAGTTATTTGTTGTAAAAAGCAGAGAAGAAAAAATAAAACCTGTATTCCAATTTGTTGCATTTTTGTGTGTGGTAGAAGTATCGGTATCGGTACTCGGTATCGGCGAGTACTCAGATTTAAGTATCGGATCGGATTTGAAAAAAGTGGTATCGCTACATCCCTAGTCACAACACACACATTTATGCATGTGTGTGTGAAGAAGCAGGTCGATTTGAAGCACAGGAGAGTGAGTGTGTGTGTGTGTGTGTGTGCGTGTGCGTGTGTGTGTGTGTGTAGGAGCAGCAGTCAGCTGATCTGCTGGAGTTCATCTGAAGGTGTTAACAGGCGTTAAGGTTGTGACTTTGTTGGTGTGTTGTAAAGTTTCCCAGTCGTAAGCTGCTGCAAACTGAAAGGAGCCAGAAACAGCAGATTTACTGGAGCTGATGACACTGATATAACCACTAGAGCCAGTAGGATGTTTACTATGACGACTGATAAAATAACATTCTCGCATAAAAACGGTGGGAAATACGGAATTCTACAATTAAAGTCTAAATTTGACTAAATCATAGAGCCAGTTTAGCATCACTAACTAACCAAACATCATGTTTTTGTTCTGTGGAGGAAACAGAGAAAACCCCACATGAACACAGAGGACACCGCTGGGTGTTGAACCTGCAACCTTCCTAAGTTCTAATGGACTGCACCGCCATGCAGCCCTCAGTTCTAGAGGAACTAAGGTTCATCCATCAGTAAAAGCTCCTGGTTGGGTTCAGGAGGTTTGTGCAAACCATCAACAACCTAAAAATCACATGAACAACTAAACAAAGTCTGACAAAACCTCCTTTAAACAAACCATTCCTGTCACCAGCGAACTGGTCTCATCACTTTATAAGTCGTACAGGATGACAGGAGCTCTTTTGTGGATTTATTCCAGTGTCAGCGTGTCGCAGCAGCGTTTCTCCTTTTCTTCCTCTCCCAGCTGGAAGCTTTGTGGAGACGGAGGTGAGAGGTTGAGCAGTAACTCACACTTCTTCTTCAACTTAATGGAAAAGTACAGAAGGACGGCGGAGCGGAGGCGTCGAGAGCGGGAGACGGGAGACAAACGCCAGCAGAGTTTGCGACTACGTGAGTGACACTCCTGCTTATTAGCATGCAAATTGTACGGTAAATGTAATAATTGGCGAGACCAATTTAGCTGGAGGCAATTACAGAAGGAAGACAGATAATTTCTTGGGCTTTTCTGCAAACCAAATTGTCTTTAATGGTCCTCTGTTGCTTTTGTGAATGCAAAACAATAATGCATTTCTAATAAACTTAAAAGGTAACAAAAAAAAAAAAAAAGGTAATGGAGGCCCTATCAGGGAGTTCTGCTCATTAAAACATCTGGAGGGATGAACAACAACATATTTATATATAACAGAGCTGAAAGCAGGAAGTGAGAGGTTCACATGAACATTAAAGCTACAGCTGTTCTTTTTTAAATCTTCTGTAAAGAGAAATGTTCACGCTGCAACACAAAAATCATATTTTACCTATAAAAATTAAAAATCTTAAGAATAAAAACTGATTTTTAAAATCCTGTCAGATCATTTCCGTGCAGTCATTTTATCCTCCACACTTTTCACTCCTATTAAGTCAGGAGTCGAACAATAAGACCTGCTGTGACCTCTGGACTCAATGAAGACTTCTCTGTTTAGAGTTTGTTTTTGAGCCTAGAGAATCAAAAAGGAAGAGAATCATTTCTCAGGATCCAGAGTGGTAGGACAGGAGAAAGGAAAACAGGGCCGGAGCTAGCCAGCCCCACTAAGGGGGGCAGGTAGAATATCGGGGGGGGGGGGGCAGTCTGGACATGCTAAGAATTTTTGGTCAT
>SSNR01000067.1:2594865-2605448 GCA_006937965.1 Callopanchax toddi | reverse complement strand
CCCCCCCCCCCCCCCCAATCCCTTAAATGCATCAAAAACTATGACATCATCATATCAGTTCCTCTATCCATAGATTTATGTTCATATCTGATCCCTACCCTCTGCATTTACCCGGCTTGGGACGGAACAAGTAGGACACTGGCTGATGCCCTGTTGAGGCTGACCTCATCTGCTTAGGTTTGGTTTTGGGTTTTTTTGTTATTTTTGTGTTTTTTGTTATTTTTGTGTTTTTTGTTATTTTTTGTATTTTTTTGTTTTGTCTTTTTGTGTTTTTTGTTATTTTTGTTTGTTTTGTCTTTTTGTGTTTTTTGTTATTTTTTGTGTTTGTTATTTTTTGTGTTTTTGTTATTTTTGTGTTTTTTGTTCTTTTTGGTGTTTTTTGTTATTTTTGTGTTTTTTGTTTTTGTTCTTTTTGGTGTTTTTTTGTTATTTGTTATTTTTTGTGTTTTTTATTCTTGTATTTTTTGTTTTGTTCTTTTTTGTTTTGTTATTTTCTGTTCTTTTTTTGTTTTGTTCTTTTTGTGTTTTTTTGTTTTGTTCTTTTGTTCTTTTTGGTGTTTTTTTGTTCTTTTTGGTGTTTTTTGTTTTTTGTGTTTTTTATTTTTGTGTTTTTTGTTTTTGTTCTTTTTTGTGTTTTTTGTTCTTTTTTGTGTTTTTAGTTTTGTTTGTTGTTCTTTTTGGTGTTTTTTGTTTTGTTTATTGTTAGTTTTGTGTTTATTGTTAGTATTTGTTTTTTCTTCTTTTTTGTTTTTTGTTCTTTTTGTGTTTGTTTTGTTTTTTTGTTCTTTTTGTGTTTTTTGCTTCTCTTTCTTTCTGTGTCATTCATCAGTAGCTACTTTGAATGAGGACAAACAGAAGAGAGCGCTCACTCTGACCATTTTTCACTGAAATATTTTTGAAATTTGTTATTTCTGCATGCAATCGCGTTTGGGGGGGGGGGCAGTCATAGAATTTGGGGGGGCAATGCCCCCCCCTTGCCCATGCCTACATCTGGCCTCGGAGGAAAAAGAGAAACAAACTGATGGGGAGAAATCAAAAAAGAGAGTGAAAGAGGAGAAAATAGAGCTGTGGATGAAGACAGAGTAGGAGGATCCTTTCAGACTGTGAGGAGACACAATGAATCCTGACGTCTCACAGTGTCTCCGGAGTGA
Source organism: Callopanchax toddi (assembly GCA_006937965.1). Lineage (NCBI taxonomy): Eukaryota > Metazoa > Chordata > Actinopteri > Cyprinodontiformes > Nothobranchiidae > Callopanchax > Callopanchax toddi. Next base: position 2,604,297 of record SSNR01000067.1, on the reverse strand, counting down.
AACCCTGACATTAACGTCACTGAAACAGGAAAACCTTCACTTGTTTCGCCTTCCTCACAAATTCCTCAAGTGGAAAAGTGTCAATGTGACGTGTAATTATCAGTGTTGGTGGATCTGGGACGACTGAACGAGTCAAATTCAGTCAAAGTTCAAAAATAAAGAAGACATGTTGCTGTCTGACACCTCAGTGTGTGTGTGTGTGTGTGTGTGTGTGCACTGACTATAAGTATAACTTTTATTAACTGTTCATAACTTAATCAAATAACTGCTGTTTGTTCCTGGACTCAAACCGTTCTGGATTTTTTATATAATCGACATTTTTAAATGAGCATAATTTGGATTCTATGATATTTTCTTCACCTTTTTTTTAATTAAAGCTTTCAGGAGAGGAATTCTAAAAGGACACAGTAGATTTCAGCTCACTACACGTTGAAGGACCAAACTTTATCCCCCGTTCAGGAGAAAAAAGGTTGAAGTTGAAAAGATTTTCCAGATTAAAGTCATTAAGAAAAAACTGAAATACATTTAGAATAAAGTCAAATTCTTTAAAGAATAAAGACAAAATGTTGAGCGTAAGAGACATTTCCCTCCAGCATCAAACTGAATGTTTAGAATAAAATTATGTTGAGAACAAAAAGGAAGTTAGCGTCCTGCTGTAGCTGCTGAAGGAGGAAAAAACTGCACTTTGTAATTTTAGAAAATACCAGATTTTTTCTCATTTACTTCTTAAAAACAGACCCAGATTCCTCGATTAAAAACCAGTCAGTCTTCAGCTCAGCTTCGGGTCTTAAAGATGAAACAAAATGTCTCCATTCCTCAGAGATTGGGTCCTTATTTGTTGGACATCCTAATGCAGCTACTGTAGATGTGACCTGTGGACGGACCGCTCTTCACGCCACCTCCCAGAGGAGGACTGGACTGAGATCTGGTGGCTGTGGAAGACGCTGTCATCTCAAAGGAAGCACATAATGAGTTTGTAGTTTGGTGCATCGTCCTGCTGAAAGCTGCCATTAGACAAAAACCTTCCCTGTAGTCATGAAGAGACAACGTCCTCATAAATATGCAGGAATTTGGTGCAAAGTGGATCAAAATGTGCCATGAAAATGTCCCGTTTCTTTAATTTCACTCCCACTGATTCTCTATTTAATGCTTTAGATATTTTCTGCATTCCTGGGTTGTAATGATTGATTATTTGAATTACCATGTCTCCCTATCAGCCCGAACAGCGTGGGGACTCTTATCTCGACTTTAATGCCAAAAGCAAAACATTTCCTCTCAGAGCTGCAACTCACTGGATGTGGTTTGGTCCCACAGACGGAAGGTTCCCCAACTTTAGAGGCTTCTGAATCACACCCAGACCTACCAACCATCAGCAGTTTGAGTTAACATCAGGACAAATAAACTATAAGTGCTTAGACTAGTAATAATACTACGTTTTATCAACTATATTCACATGAGTTTCTGTCACCTGGTTGGCTGATTAGGCTCACTAGTGTAATAACAAGTTAGCTAACAGCAATGAGCAAAAACCAATCTGTGAGCATCATTAATATTCTTAGAATGAGAAAAAAATGTTTTAACTTTTTTCTATTAAGAATTTTAAGGTGAAAAGGGAAAGACAATTAAATTCAATCAAATCTTTTTAATTTCACTTTCGAATTCTACAATAAAAAGAATTAAAAACGTCTGTGAAGCTGAACTAAACTCTTCATCAGAAGTTTAAACTTTACAGTGATTTAGAGTCAAAGGTGTGTTTGTGTTAATTAAGATAGTGAGTAAAGTAATAGATTTATTATGGACTGTGTGTTTGTGTTTAGGAAGAATGTGAGGTTGTTTTTGCCACAATAATACACACACACATACTTGTTTTTCTAGTCACATGGGGACGCCTGTCTAGGGGGTGTTTCATGAGGACAACATCCTAGAAAGGAGATAGAGGCTTTGTTTCAGCTCACAGATTTTTTTAAGGACCCCAGGGTCTCAAATATCAAGTCTAACATGAAAATTTCCCAATTTTTAAATTAAAAATTTTTTTCTGTCCTGAAGTTGCGATGTGTCGATAACAACTATTAATGCAAATTCAACTATTAGCTGCAAATTTTTAGCAGGCCTGCAATTTTCACCAATTACCACAAGTTTTCCACAAATTTGACCAATCACCGTAGCGTTAGCCATATTTTCACCTTCTTCTTTGACCAATCACTGCCACTCAGGTAAGTTTTGACCAATCCCTGTAGCCTCGAGCTATGTTTACTTCCAGTTCTTGAGTCGCGAAACAGTCAGTTTTCATCAGATATTACGGTATAGTAAATTATACTACAGTATATGCCTCTTTTTATTTTAAAGGTGGCCCCTACATGACTTCTAACTCAGAATATCATCACTCTGCTTCTGTAATAAACAGAAATTTCATGAAAATTAACATTTTATGGTTTTCAGGGAAAGAAACCTCATCTGGAGTTACTATAGAATGCTTAATGAACCAAGACAGACAAGATATCAGGATTTCATAGTTACTGACAAGATGCTGGGAGAAGATCCCCAACATCCTGTCATTTCTGCTGTTTGGTTGAAGTCAGTGTGGGTGAACAAAGTTAGAGGAAAACCTTTAAATAGCCTCAGCGCGCCGCACACATCCCCTCAGTCAGCCTGTATTATTAGAGCGTGTGTGGGAGGACTACGCCTGACAGTGATCGCATGTTCATGTTTCAGCTTTAGCATGTCTGTGTGGGCGTTTGCACTCCATGTCATCAGTGTGTGTGTGTGTGTGCTGGTGGATTGTGTGTTTACCTTCAAGGTGTGTGTGTGTCTGTGTATACGTGTTGAATCTGCATTTGTATTTGTCTGTGACATTTGACAGAGATGCTCTTTTATTCCTGCATAGTTTTCCTTTCCTTATTTACACACACACACACCCGTGCGCACGCACACACACACAGTAGATCAGCCCCTCTTGGTGTGACGCCCAGATTTGAAATGCATTGCGTTTCTGTTGCTTTTAATGGAATACCAGTGTATCTGCCTCCAGGGGAATATAAACCTACGATTCCAACACTGGTTTCCAAATTGATTCACTCACTTACTGAATTCACACGACTCTTTCTTCCCCCCTTTTTTTGCTCCTGCAGGCTCTTTAAATCTGCACTGTGCCAAGAGATAGCCTCAGCATGCCAATCGCACCGTAACAGTAAACACAAAGTAGAGTAAGATTAGCATAACCCAAGGTCAGAAACAATCATTTCCCAAGACCCTACGGATCAATTTTGGTTTCACAAATGAAAAGCAAGTCATGTGCATGTCCTTTCTCAAACCTTTCCCGAGCGAATTTTTCTCGCCTGGGGTGGTTGCTGTATAGCGATCATTAATATTCATGCAGGAGAACGTACACACACTGCGAGGCTGCCACCAAAGCAAGGCAAGCGTTGCATCAAAATTTATATTGGACAATGGTAGCTGCCTTTGTTTCTGCGATGCCCTGTGGGGACTGAGGGAGCCAGGCAGAGCAGCGGCGTGAAACGCAAAGGAAGTACTCACTATGGGGCTGGCGTTGATGTAATCAGAGTTGCCTTGGCTGTTCTCCACCTTCAAGGTGATTCTGGAGTGATCATCTGGAACAGAAAATGAACAAATCAGCACTTTTTTGCCTAATAAAGCAAGTTTTCACAGGCTACATCAGATGCATTTCAATTTTTGAAAATCTGCTTTAGTGATAGTCATTTCTTCTGGGTTATTTACAAGAAAAACCTAAAAAATCTTAAGTTTTCAGCTCACAGCACAAGTAGCCATTTTTTATTCCTTAATTTCTCTATCGGTTTAGAGAGGTGAGTCCTAAATCTCCCTAAAAACTGTCACTAAACTTCATGGTTTCTGCAGACAAACTCTGACATTCTGTGTGCAGGAGTGTGTCCGTATTAATCAGCTCTGCTCCGTTTCTGAAAGGGTCAAACTTCTCTCTGTTTCAGTCTTGTTAGCGGTAAAACAGTTTAGATTTTTCTCTCCACAGAAGCTGGAGGTGCTTCTAATAGGAAGCCCAATTTATTCCCCACAAACCGCCTTCCCCGTTCACAATCTGGATTTCATTAAGCCTCGGCCCGGTGGAGAGAATGGGACAGCACTTTTTTAGACGGGCTATTTCCACAGAAGCTTAGAAATTTTAATCATTGATGAGGCCTGTGCAGGAGAGCTTTAATAGAAAACTAATTTACAACCCTTCTGCTCGATGCATCTGCTCCCAGTTTCTGAAAATAGAGGCTAGACTGAATGTTTGGGCGGAGCTGTTTGGAGGTGCTGAGAGGAATGTCACCATGTTGGGAGGAAGGTCACCATGTTGGGAGGAAGGTCACCATGTTGGGAGGAAGGTCACCATGTTGGGAGAAATGTAACCATGTTGGGAGGAATGTCACCATGTTGGGAGGAATGTCACCATGTTGGGAGGAAGGTCACCATGTTGGGAGGAAGGTCACCATGTTGGGAGGAAGGTCACCATGTTGGGAGGAAGGTCACCATGTTGGGAGAAATGTAACCATGTTGGGAGGAATGTCACCATGTTGGGAGGAATGTCACCATGTTGGGAGGAATGTCACCATGTTGGGAGGAATGTCACCTGGATGTGCAACAGCAGAGCAGTGTTGCCAGTAACGCGCTACTTTGTAACGCGTTACTCTAAAATTACGTCATTTTTCAATAACGAGTAATCTAACGCGTTACTATTTCCAATCCAGTAATCTGATTAAAGTTATTTTTTTCGAGCCACTGTGCGTTACTTTGCGTTCCTATCTTTGTCCGTTTCCTTAAAATATTTATTTTCTTCCTGCATTTCTGTGAGCGGCGTTGTGTCACGTTCCCAGCATGAGGTGAAGTCACGTTTTCAACATGTGCACAGCTGCGGAGTCGCTCCAGCTGGAGGAGGAGTCACTGACCTGTGATACCTTAGTATTTACCTGAATATCCGGGCATTATTTTTGTAAACTCCTCTGATACAACAGCTTTGTTTTATCTTCGGGGTCTAGACTTTGTTAAGGAGTGTGAGACTGAGAACAAACGGAGAACCGACGAGCAGGAACAGCTGACTGTCTGTCTGACAGCCGAGCAGACTAGCATTAGCAGCCTGAATGTAGCCGAAGCTCCAAACAGCTGGACTGAAGCAGCGCCAGCCCTTTTTTTGGATTATCATCATGACCTGGATGACTGAGAACCTTCACCAGCAACTAAAGAGACGTTTTGATGCATCCTTCAGACAAACGCAGCAGTCGGTAAACAAAGCAGCAGCAGCAACACGAGCTGATGTTAGCTCCTCATGGTCCTAAAACCCTCCGGTTTTAAGGAACTAACAGGTGAGTCTAAAGAACAGCTGATGACAGGAGCTAGATTATTAATTTTAGTCATAGTTGTGAATTTTACTTTACTTTAAATTCAATTTTTTTTTTATTTGTTAAAATAATTAAATAAATCTTTCTAAAAGATGAGATTTAGTTGTCAAACAAAAATTTTTCCAAAAAGTATATTTAGAAAAAGGGGTCAGGTAGGGTTAGGGTTGACCTGGATTTCAGGTAAATACTGTCAAAACCAGCTGCATCAACACAAACAACTATGGAGGAGAGAGATGATCGTTTTCTATCTGGAATAAATACAGTCAGGATTTAGAGTTAGTGTCAGATAAAGATGAGAACATTAAAGTTTGTTCTAATGTTCAATCAAATGTTCTGATGTTAATAAAACATGTTAAAATGAATTTAATAGTTACAGTAATAAACAAGTTATTTTATAAAAGGTAGTTTTGCCATAAAAGTGTTAAATGTCAGGTCAAGAAAGACTCTTTAATTTATATTTCATAAAACCAAGTATTTTTTTCAGGAAATAGTTTGGAAGTTCAACTTTAATGTCAGGAGATCCATTTTGTTGACTTGCTGTTAAAATTCACTTCTGTGTTTTAGTAAAACTGGAGGTTATTTTAATGTCGAGGCAGGGGAGGAGTCATCGGCAGCTGAATGTCACTAATAAAGTAACTAAAAAAGTAACTAGTAATCTAACTTAGTTACTTTTAAAGTCAAGTAGTCTGTAAAGTAACTAAGTTACTTTTTAAGGGAGTAATCAGTAATCAGTAGTCGGATTACTTTTTCAAAGTAACTGTGGCAACACTGCAGCAGAGTTACTTTAAGGTTTCCTGTTCACCTCTGAGGACGACGTATCCACTACCTCTCATGTACGGTGTACATTTTAGGACATCCTCAGGTCTCAGACAAAAAGTCATCAGACAAAAAGTAGACAGTCTTCGGAAAAAAGATGTACCGGTAAGTCATCTTGATGACTTTTTGTTTGGCGACTGATGACTTTTTGTCCTGAGGATGTCCTAAAATGTAAACCGTACTCATGTGTAGTCTTTTACTTTGCTAAATGTTTGATCTTTGTGAACATATGAAAGGTATTCTTCTGCTAGTTTGTTTCATTTTAAAGGTTATAAATAATTACTATCAGACCAGCTGAAAGCTTTATGAACAGCCTTAGTTTAGTAAAACAGAGTTATATTGATGAGCTAACGGCTAATCTGAGCACTGCCAACTCTAAAGTTGATGGCTGACTTCTTAAAACAGCTCCAACCTTCAAACTTCCACCGAACTTCATCAACACTATTTATAGACCTTTTATAAAAAGATGTAGTGAACCAAACATCAAATTCTGATCCAACAGATCACGACCTGATCGAGCTGGAGGTCTCACCATAAACTAGCCAAAACAACCCTCTCCTCTCATCAGTCACAAAACTTCTGAACTATAATAATTTGAAATATAAAGTTCATATGAGTTTATGTGCTAACAAAAGTTATTTTTTTCAGGCTTTGATTTTCTATTGAAATGTTAAACTGATCAAATGTCATTCCTTCAGAATTTAATGACTTATTAATGTTAGATTTTCATATATCCTTATTAACATGAAGTATATATAATGTGATTTACTCATGTTTTATATTAATCAGTGCATTAATTTAACTGATTTAACCATGAAACCCTTTCTTGGGAGAACAGATTTTGAAGAATTTGATAAGAAGTAACACCTCTTTAAGTTTCCAGGCTCCTGATTGGTTTAAACTAGAAATGATTTAAACCTCATTTATGAATATGAATGAATAATTTTTGAATGAATAATGAATGAATAATTTGTTTTGAACATATCTAAATAACATAAATTTCAGCAAATGAAAATAACAATAATAATGAGAATAATACTTCAATGAGAAAAATAAAAATAAATAAATAAATGAATAAATCTTTTTCTATATATACATATTTATAAACACACACATATATACATACATGTATATGTAATTGATATGCTCAAAGGGAGCAGGAAGAAGCATAAGCTTTTTAATTTCCTGCCCCTTTTCCCGTCTCCCTCACAACTCAAAAGAACAGTGTCCTTATTTACTGTTCTTTGTTTTTAAACATTTAAAATTTAATTTAAAATTTAAACTTCAGTATCGTCTCTGATGCTTTTTAAACTCGTCCATTCCAGGGGTCGTGTTCAGACACTGGTATGAGCACTGTTATGGTTGCTTCAGACTGAAGGAAGTTCTCAAAATCCTCAAAAAGAAACTCTCTTTATGGTTGAAAGAACATAAAGTAAATGAGCTGAAGAAAATCAGACCGTATCCAATAAATGGGCTGAGATTTACATCCTAGTTGGAGTTTGTGTAATAAATTTGAGTTTTGTCACTAAAATCTACCGTCGATCTTTAACATAAAGAAAAAAGGAACACTTACACGCCACCACAGCGGCGGAGCGATTTTTCTTGGTGTTGCCGTTTTTCAGGCCGGCGGTGCTGGCGTTGGGTTCAGCCTGGTACGCACACATCGCCTCCCACTCCTTCTCCAGACGGTCCTTATTCTTCAGGTGATCCTCCATGTAGGACTGAAGGAGGAGGTGAAACAACAATCAGACAGAATTATTCAACTTACTCAGAAAAATCCATTTACAGGCTTTTATATGTTTGTTTTTCAGGAAACTCTTAAAAGAAAAAACGTCTTTTCCATCAAATCAACCAAATACATGTTACTTGGATGTTTTGAAATCAGAGAAGCTGCTTTAACAGAAAACAAGCCCCAGCAGCTAGTTTCTGCTTTGATTTTAATCATCAATTAGAGACAATAACAGACGATATTAGAGGCTAATCCGGAGGAATTCTGGCACTCGTTAGGAGAAAAGTCAGAACTGAATCAGGCCAATTAAACGATCCTCTGGCTCTCCAGCTTCAGAAACCATTTCAACTGTTTTTGTTTGGGTTTTTTTTAGATCAGTTTCTCTGTGAGGATTTAAACAAAAATAACAAATCATTTGGACACACCATTAACCCCATATCTACACGCCTACATGCATAATTTCTCCAGTTTATTAGGAGTGCTTTAATCACAGAGTGCCTGTCTAATCCACTCTGGCTCCATGTAACTGGGACCAGCTTCCCGTCTCCCACATTCACACAGTTCCCATCATTAAACAAGGTGACTTTGAACAATTGCCTTTAATTTAACTTGGTGCGAGACCACTGCCGGTCCTATCTGATGGTGACGCCCTGTTTTTAACGGACCCGGGAACCAGCACACAAAATATGGACCTGGTCTGTAATAAATGAAGGCGGTGTGGTTCTTTAAATGGCTCCAGGGATGATTTATGGTGACAGTTACAAATGGGAGGCTTATCTTAATCAGAATTAGCTTCCAAAAAAAGTCCTAATGGCTTTCTGCTGAAATGAAAGGAGTTAGTTAAAGAAGGAGGGAGCACGGAGACACATTCAGCTGAAAAAACGTCCAGATTCAAGGCTTTTACGTGACTTTAACATATCGGGAGCAGAAACGCATTTTTAAATAATCTCAGCAAAAGCTTGCGTAGCTGGAATACCGCGGAGCGTGTAATACTGGCCTTTTCTTCTCGTAGTACCAACTCTCCATTATATTTGTCTCAGAGTTGCTAAAAGCAGCCATGATGTAACAGGAGGTCGGTTGGTGCAACCCTCCACCTGCACGCAGCCATTTATCAACGGCAGGAGGTCCGATCCATCAAAAGATACACATAAAGCAAATGCACAGGCACACAACTAAAGCCCAAAGCGCACATAGAGGGTTTTAGAAGGTCAGAGATGTGGAGAAAAACACCCACACAAAAGGAGAACACAAAGAAACCTCACAGAACGTGCCTGAAATATGATACAAACACTAAAAAATGCAGGAAAAAACACGCAGTGTCCAAATTGGATGCCCCCCACCGACCTCTACCCCCTACCCACTCTGCTCGTCTCTAATGCCAGAGTAATAGGGTTTTGTGGCTGTGTAAAGGGATTATTGCAATCCAATCAGGAGGTGCTGAGATCACCATGTGTCGGCCAAACACTGAATAATCCCTTTACTGTGGGGCGGCGGCGGGGGGGGGGGGGGGGGGGGGGG
>SSNR01000067.1:2561391-2584342 GCA_006937965.1 Callopanchax toddi | reverse complement strand
AAGAAAAAAACACAAAAAACAAGAAAAAACACAAAAGAACAAAAATCAAAACAAAAAAACACAAAAATAAGAAAAAACACAAAAAATAAGAAAAAACACAAAAGAACAAAAATCAAAACAAAAAAACACAAAAATAAGAAAAAACACAAAAAATAAGAAAAAACACAAAAGAACAAAAATCAAAACAAAAAAACACAAAAATAAGAAAAAACACAAAAAATAAGAAAAAACACAAAAGAACAAAAATCAAAACAAAAAAACACAAAAATAAGAAAAAACACAAAAAATAAGAAAAAACACAAAAAATAAGAAAAAACACAAAAGAACAAAAATCAAAACAAAAAAACACAAAAAAGAACATAAAAACACAAAACAAACCTAACCAGATGAGGTCAGCCTCAACAGGGCATCAGCCAGTGTCCTACTTGTTCCGTCCCAAGCCCGGGTAAATGCAGAGGGTAGGGATCAGATATGAACATAAATCTATGGAGAGAGGAACTGATATGATGATGTCATAGTTTTTGATACATTTAAGGGATTGGGGGGATGTGATGACCAAAACATTCTTAGCATGTCCAGCCTGGCCCCCCCTGATGTTCTACCTGCCCCCCTTAGTGGGGCTGGCTAGATCCGGCCCTGCTGCCGAGGTCAAAATCTGGACATTTCTCATGTCTGAACAAAAGAACCTGGTGATAATTATTAATAAAGAATAGAATAATAAACTTAACTAATAAAACAGCCAGTAGACTAACCTGCAAGGCTCTGATTGGCTGATTTTTAAAAAGAGAACAACATTTACCAGCTGGACGTGTCCAACATTCTAAATGTTTTGGACAAAAACTTATCGAACATAATTATTGCTATTAACTCTACTTTGTTACATACGTTTTATAGTGAGTCAAACCTTGAATTCCTAAAGCAGAGAGGTGGACAACCTGGTAATTAAAACATGCATATATTATATGACATATAAGGAAAAACTTTAAAATATTAAATCACAGTTTTCCCATCCAGCGACTTAATGAAGTCCAGAGGAAGATTCTGTATCCTCGTTAGAATCAGACCAGTTTGATTTTCGTCATTTTTCTTTAAATTGAGACTAAAGTGAATTTCTTCACCGAGCTGTCGGATGCTGAACTGCTCCCGACACAAAGTCTGAACATTTTCTCTTTGATCAGAGACTCCACAACTTTCTTCACACAGAATAGAGACCTCGTCTTAAAGCTCCGTCCTGCTGTGTGACTTTTGAAGGACAGAACAGAAGAAGTGTTACACCATCGTACACCAGGAAACTCACCAGTATCATGTGACCAGTGGAGATGTCCATGTTTGAGTGGGCGGGCTCTTCGCTCCACGACGAGAGGCTGCTCCGAGCCGAGGGGCTGAAGGCCGCGCCGCCGTCGCTGAACTGAGACGAGACGCTGTTGATCCTGGAGGAGATGGGCTCTGGACGCTCGGCGGGGGGTTTGACCGCCATCCGCTGCCGACAGAGTTCCTACAGGAAGGAGGGAGGGAGGGCGGTACAGGTGAGCCTCATTCAGCTCAGAACAAAGACACATTTTAATCTGAATCAATTAGGATTGAACCTCCTCAGAGCAGAGGCAGTTCTCCCTCTTCCTTCACAGAGAATGGAAAATAGAAACCTGACAAGTCAAGTTCAAGACAATAAAAGAAAATAATAAAATATACATCCATGTGGTTGAGCTCAGAGAAGACTGTGCTGCCGTTACATCAAATGACATCGACTTCCTTGCATGAGATGATTTATTGATGCTGCCGTGTTGAAAATCCCCTCTGAAATCAGCTTTTTCTTCCTGAAAATCACCAGGGCTGTAAAATCTTTCACTTTGATGTCAGGTGTGTCAAAGCGGTCGTTTTATTAGGCTGGTATCTGGATGATGACCTTCTAAAACCAGTGAAACCAGGAAGGAGCAGTCGGTAGACTTTTCTGTCAGTTATGAATCCAAAAGCTCCCAACCAATCAGAGCCAACAGGGGCAGCCCCTCAGTGTTAATTACTTCCACTTCTACAGTTGCTATGGTTACAGGTAGGGATGCTTCAATGGTGGCATTGGGCATCGGTCTGATACTATGGCTGTGTACTCATAAAAGTACTTTGATACTATGGAGTCAGTACTATTTAAAGTATCGTGATGCTCGGCTCTCAGCTGAGCTGTGAGAGACAACAGCAGCTAACTGGAGCTAACAAAGTACTTGTGTAGTAGTAGTAGTAGTAGTAGTAAGTATTCAAAGTCTTTACATTTGAACTCCAACTCCTCCTAAAGCGAGCGGGTATTTTCTGACCCAGAAACTAAACAGAGAAAGGTTCTAGAGCAGAGCAGCCGTGATCCGGATCCAGATCCGGCCCTCGAGCCACACCTTTCTGGGCCCTGATCCATAGGTGGTGCGGTATCGCCATGCAGCTCGTCATTACAGGATGAGTATCTGGGTAACCCTGTTCTAGACGACTTTGACAGGTGATGAAAGTATAGAGATTTTTTGAACCGTTAATAGGTCCAGTGAGATGAGAGCAGGGCCTTGTGACTCAAGACCAAATGCTTAGAGACCATTTAGAACAGAGGTCACTAACAGCTGGACCCAGAGCCGGTGCTGTCTGGACCGAACAGCAAATCAAGGACCTGGTCCCTGAGGAGCGGGCGTGTCCGAGGAGATGTGCAAGTGCTAATGAGGAGCTACCGCGGGTTCGTTGCCCACTCGGAACCCGCGGGACACGACCGCTCTCGTCCTCGGGAACTCGGTCCTCGCACCCACTGCAACTTAATAGTTCACTACCCCTACACCGCAGCCCCTCCTGCAGCTCCAGAAAGAGATTCTGCTGCTGCAGACAGGCATGCCACACAACACCCCCCAGCCCCGGATCGAGGACCGGGCCGCGGATGCTGATCTGGACCTTTGGCATATTTAGTTGATTTAGAAACTCCCTCATGAATGTCGTTCATGGTTGGTCACCAACATTGAACTGACTTTTAGAGAGGGGACAGAACGGAGAGTGTCTTAACTAGAGATGAACCGATCCAGCTGTTTCAGTCCCGATACCAATCCCGATAATTGGGCCTTGGATCGGTAGGTACCAGATATCCACCGATACTAATGCAAACACTAAAATATTGCAATATCAATTAGGGATGCACAGATACCGATACTGGTATCGGGCCGATACCGATAGGCTACCGGTATTGGTATCGGTTAAAGTTACCCGACACCAGGAACCGATAGCAGTGGCTTCACTGTCTGTGACTGATTTCTGTTGTAGTTTCCTATATTGAACACTAGGGGGAGCTATTGAGCTAAAGAGGAACAGTGTGGGTTGAGAGCTGGAGATGGTGCCAAATAGTTCATTTTATTTGGTTAAAATGTGGAAAAATGCAATAATTTCACTGTGAAATCACAGAAAATGGTTATTTTTCACCTTATATTTTAGTTTTGTTATCATTTTTATTAATATATTTTATTTTTTTATCTAACTCAGTTATTTGTTGTAAAAAGCAGAGAAGAAAAAATAAAACCTGTATTCCAATTTGTTGCATTTTTTTGTGTGGTAGAAGTATCGGTACTCGGTATCGGTACTCAGTATCGGTGAGTACTCAGATTTAAGTATCAGATCGGTTTTGAAAAAAGTGGTATCGGTACATCCCTACTATCAATTAAACCTCAAACATAATATAACTTGGACCAGAACACCCTCAAAATGTCTAACGTGTAATTTGTGACTTACAGTGTAAAGTAATGTAGCTTGACACTTTATTTCTCTGCTCATAATCAGGATAAAGTTCAGTAAATATCAGATCCAGTATCGGCCAATTTTACTGATCCAGCTCAAAGGCCTGGATCGGCACCGAGATCCGATCCATCGTATCGGTGCATCCCGAGTCTTAACTCCTCTAACCTGCCGGTTAAACAACCCCTCAGAAAGCTTTCGCTGTGTAAATAATTAGAAAAAAACTCAACGTTTTTAGCGAGTGTGTCAGTCAGTCAGTCTCTCGGCAGCGAACACAATATCTTCATTCACACGCCTGAGCAAACTGTCATTTTCTGTCTGCTGCATACGTGACCACAATGAAATATTGACACAAGTTCTCCCTCACGCCTTCTGTGCTGAAAGCCGACTCCCTCTTTAGAGACGACAGACTGTTCAAAATGTTGAGCTGTGACTTGTTTCAGGCTAAAATAAAGACGAGCTTATTTCACTTTTCGTTTTTAAACGAGGTACGGTGAATATTTTCAGATGAATCCGTGACGAGTCAGACAGGATGAGGAGGAGGGTCGTCTAACGGGAGCATTAATCAGCTGGTTAGAAACATCATGGACGCTTTGCAGGAGCTCCCAGTAGATACTGGAGGTTCTGTTTTGGATGGCTTAAGGTTTTTAACTGGACCAGGATTCTAGTTGTACAAGTTTATGTAATTAAAGTGATAATATGCAACTTTTTCATATTTTTAAATCTTCTCCTTGAGCCAGTCTGTGCTAATCTGACTCTTTACAGAGTTAATGAAAAGTCACTTAGCCCCATCTGGTGGTTAGATCCAGAATAACACGATTGCAAGATCTCCGTCGCCGTCACGGTACCCAGGAAGTCACGTGTCTCACGAGGGTTAGGCTAACCCAAAGTGGCTAGCTGTTATGCTAGCACTGGAGTGTTTTTATCTCATGATTCCTGATTTTTTTTCCATCTCTCCCTGCTTGAACACAGCTGATTTCTTTGAAGGAGTAAATAACCGCTCCTGTAGAAAGCTATGAAGGCTGAGGAGACATTTCAACAGGTAGATTTAGGCGTTTAGAAGCTGAAACAATATGCTAACTTGTGTAATGCAGTGATTTAAAACAGACACCAGAGGGCGCCCAAAATAAGCAAAACTGCATATTATCACTTTAACTGGAGGAGGAATCTAGTTGTCCAACTTTGTGTAATTAAATAAGAACCTTCTCTAAACCAGCAGCCCAACAGGAAGCAGGAAGTATCGGTACTTCCTCTATCAGGAAGCAGGAAGTATCGGTACTTCCTCTGTCAGGAAGCAGGAAGTATCGGTACTTCCTCTGTCAGGAAGCAGGAAGTATCGGTACTTCCTCTGTCAGGAAGCAGGAAGTATCGGTACTTCCTCTGTCAGGAAGCAGGAAGTATCGGTACTTCCTCTGTCAGGAAGCAGGATGTATCGGTACTTCCTCTGTCAGGAAGCAGGAAGTATCGGTACTTCCTCTATCAGGAAGCAGGAAGTATCGGTACTTCCTCTGTCAGGAAGCAGGAAGTATCGGTACTTCCTCTGTCAGGAAGCAGGAAGTATTGGTACTTCCTCTATCAGGAAGCAGGAAGTATCGGTACTTCCTCTGTCAGGAAGCAGGAAGTATCGGTACTTCCTCTGTCAGGAAGCAGGAAGTATTGGTACTTCCTCTGTCAGGAAGCAGGAAGTATCGGTACTTCCTCTGTCAGGAAGCAGGAAGTATTGGTACTTCCTCGATTCTTTAATGCTAATGTTAGCTTTGAGTTCCTCTAACAGACAGGAGGAGGTTAAACCATCAAACAAAACTATCAGAAGACTTCAAATAGAAAACACATGGAAGTGATTTTGTTCAAAGTATTTTCCTTTTTTCTTAAAAAAAATCTGATTTTTACCAAAGAAAAAATTAGAAAAACAAATTAAAAATGCAATATTGGAAAAAAGGCAGATTAATAATGAATGGTTTTATAATCAGCGAGACCCCGAGCCTCTACCTGTTCATTTGTTTCAGGTCATTAAGTAAAACAACGCTTTGTAACGTTTTACATGAGACCATAAATCAGGGGCATCGGCCCACAAGGACACGAACTACAACAGAACACCTGAGTCGATCTCTGTGGGGATCTGTGTTTCCTAATGAGAGAGATGCTGATGATTAAGCGGCGGCGGGTTTGATTGACGGTGGCGGTAATGTGAGCAGGCCTTCATTAGTCTGTATCAGATCTAATGGATGTTCTCGCAGGTCGGAACGCTGACACTGAGCTATGGGCTCGGACTCATAAATGTGTGCAGATTATTAAAGTGCCTCGGTCCCGGGGACGAGGACGGGGACGAGGACGGCGCTGCCGGTGGGAGGCAAACACAATCGCACTGCGTGTGAGAGAAGATCAGACAAACGCTGATCCAGAGTCAGTCGGTTCTGCCGGAAGTTCTCCTGATGTTTGGTAGGATTTAAAAAACTAAGAAATGTATGTTTACAAATCAAAATGATTTAGAAAACCTAATGTCTGAGGAGGTCAGGTGGTGTATTAGAGCCACTCAGGAAAAGGAATATGAAGGAAGGTTGAGGGAAAAGGTGGAAATACATCAAAAGTATTTTTACTATTATTGTAACCGAGGGTTCTGGGTGTGATTTGACTGAATAAACTACAAAAGAATCAGGTTTATCCTAAATGTGAGGTCAGTTAGAACTTCCTCCAATCCTTCACAATAAGAGTCCAATCTGACACCACAAAATATGAGTTTATTCATCTTTGTTCTCCAGTAAAACTCAAACTGTGGCCTCAAAAAAATGATGCAGGTTACAGTGTGTCCTAAACAAGTTCCCCTAAAACCTGCTGAGGTCCAGTCACCATGACCTTCTTTATTAAAGGACTCGTAGGTCTCGTTTAGCTCAAAAACTTAACTTTTTTCTTTAATCAAAAGATTTCTTCTGAGTGAAAACATCAGTTTTACTCAGGAGGATTTGAAATCAAAATAACTTGGAATCCATTAAAAGCTTTACAAGCAATGCAACATTTAATTCAACGGCTTCATTAAATGTTTAGCTGTCTGATAAACCTGTTGTGTTCCTTTAACAGCTGATCGCTCCATCCAGCCTGTCTATGATAGATTCTCAGAATCCTATTTTAAAGTTCATGCATTCTCTCTATAAGGGTAGAAAAATGTTTTTTTTCATGAAAAAAATGAGCATCACACAATCAAGCTGGCATATAAAGGGTTAAAATTTAGATAATTATTCAATATTTGATTGTTTTGATCAGAACTGAAGTTGTTCACAAGATTTAAGCCCAAAAAGCAGAAAAAATATTAATCCAGACCATTTTTAAAGCAGTTTTAGAAGTGGACATTTTCGTCCGTAAGAGGGTAGTCAATTTTAAATCTGTCGCTACGCAAAAACTATAAATGCAAAAAATTCAAAATTTTAGATTTTTCATGACATAACCATGACTGATTTGTAATAAATGCCCCGTGCACAAAAAATAATTTTTTTAGGAAATAACTCATGTTTTGTGTTTTTTTTCATAAATTACATCGATGACTTTGAGTATTCAAACTGGCATTTCAAGAGTTAAAATCCTCAAAATGATTTAAATGTTTATATGTTTAAGCAGGGCTGAAGTTGTTTAACAGATCTATGAAAGAAAAGCAAAAAGAAATCTGAATGTATACATTTTTATAGCCACTTTTACGAACGGACGTTTTTGTCCACTAACGACTCAGAGTATAGTAAATTAGAATGAAGCCTGAGGGTTAATGATTTAGTAAACTGTATTTATTGATTGTTTTATTTTGTCTTACCTGGTCTCTGTATGGTTTTTGTGGTGTGCAGCACTTTGGTCAGCTCACACTGTGTTTAACTTTTATAAATAAAGTTGGTATGACAGGACAGCAGCCCTGAAGGACCGGGGTCTGATTAAACAGATAAACTTCTATTTTTTTGTTTTCTGTCTGCAATTTTGTTGTCCTCCTGATACGATGACAATAAAGTTTCCTGACTCCCGTTCCATCATCAAAACACTCAGTTTTAATGTTTCAGCCACTAAGTCGAAGCTTTATGAGCATCAGGGGTTGTGAGGGATCATCTGATTGGTCAAATAACTGTTGGATGTAAAACTATGCTGGCACTTGGAAAACAATGTTTATATATCAGAAATCAGACCAACGTCTGCAGATCATCTCATAATTAAACCAATCTAATCAATATCAACTATGAAACCATTGTTTGGTGCATTTTGAGTCATAACTGCATCCAAAATTTCAAACCAAGGTGCTTTTTAAGGTGCTTTAAAAACACAGGAGACGCTTGGTGTAAAGGTTTAAAACCCAAAGTAAGTGCAGGAATAGAAGCACTGGACACCATGCTGGAAAATGTCCCACAATGCAATGCAGCACACACCTGTACTACCCAGAATCAGTACATTATTTACATCTCACTCCACAAAACATTCATGCAAAATGTCAAATCAGTGGACGGAGCCATTGCTGACCGGTTACCATGGTAACAGACCTCCAACTGGAGCAAATGAGAGGATTAATTGGTCGTTACACATTGATTTGTTTTCTTATAGCAGGAAAGGTGCTAGAAAGCGGCCATCTTCAGATGTTTAATAATAGAAGTGAAATGATTTGTGGGTGATTTAGTCCGACCCTCCGCTCCGTGACTCAGAGGAGCCAGCGCCAAGCCGCGTGGGCGGGCGCCTCGTTGGAGACGGACACACGATCATTCACAGCCCGTTCAGACGAAACGAGGAGTCGCGCCGATCTTTGCAACCGCAGCAAATTCTTTTATGATGTAATTAAACTGGCTTTGAAATGGATTTCCTCTGAGAGCCAATTAAAGGACAAAGAGGGGAAAATTTTGAAGAAACTGTATAATCCAGACAGGTTTACAGTGTAAACACGAGGAATTTACAGCCCGCGCTGACGGGCCCAGCTGAGCCTGGACACTCCCACTGGAGTGTTTGTTTACAGCGTATTGATCCTCTACACTTCACCTCACTGATCACTTTGTCTGGAGGTCTTTCTGATTTCTGCAGCTTTTAATTGTTTAACTGGGTTTTTTTTTTAAACATTTTTGGAAATAATCCAAAACCACATGAGAAGTTTTGATATCAGCTCAAGGACCCAATGCCTTCAGATGAAAGCCGGCTGTTGAAGGTCATCCAAGAGTCGGCGTTTTATTGTGAAAGGACACTGATTAAATTGTCCGTTCCAGAACATCCACTTTAGCCGTTTCAGTCGTCTGGATTCCCCTTCGACAGCACATGAATCAAATTCTTTCTGATAAATCTAAAACGTCGCAGCGTCTACTTTAACAACATGAAGTCATTCATAATGAAGGCGGATAAACGTGATGGATGACTCATCTCTGGACAAACGGCCTTTAGAATGAGAGAAAACAGATGTGTGTCTGGGAGATGAAACTGAAAATGGTTTGGGGGAAACAGCTTCAGTAACTACGAGAGTTTTGTGCGTTTGAGTAGCAACTGAAAGAATTAAATTCAAAACCCAGCCGGCCAAATGAGCTTCCTCTGCAGGATGGCCAGGTTCAGGACTCCTCCGCATCACAGCGAGGAGGTTCAGACATCTGGTCAGGAGGCCTCCTGGAGGTGCTTCAGGGTAGGAGACCTCCAGGGCTGACCCAGGATGGATTCAATCCCTGGTCTGGTCTGGGAACGCCTTGGAGGAGCGGATGGAAACGGCTGGGAGAGGACGGCCTGCTAGGGCTGCTACTGTACCACTACAGCATGGTTTTATAGAACTAAAAAAAGAGTGACATTTAAATAAGACATGTCGAAACATTCCAAGTCTTGATGCATTTAGGGCTGCATGGTGGCGCAGTTGTTGCCTCGCAGCAAGAAGGTCACAGGTTCAAATCCCGGCTGCGGCCTTTCTGCGTGGAGTTGCATGTTCTCGCCATGCATGCGTGAGTTTTCTCCGGGTGCTCCGGGTTCCCCCACAGATCACAACATGCCCCATAGGCAGTGTTGGGTAAGTTACTTTAAAATTGTAGTATATTAATATTACTAGTTACAGCAAAAAAAATGTAATATAGTTTGTTTTACATATTACAGTCCCCAAAAAGTAACTAAGTTACACTACTTTGAGTTACTTTTGGTAAAATATCTTATGCGACGGCATTCTAAAATACTATAAGTGGTTCCCAAACTTTTTGGCTTCTGACCCACAAAATATCAGAGGCAGAGACTCGTGACCCCAACCATCACTGGCAAAATCTACAAACACTGATAATCAACTAATTAAACAAGGACATAATGACAAAATAAACATCTACTACTGGTATACCAGGTTTATTTATTACAGTTTGTAGGGCAAATATATGGTGTTAGTAAGGATTTTAAATTCACTTTTAGTTCTAGAGAACATCCCAGGACCCCCATTTATTGTGGGGTTCCGACCCCAACTTTGGGAACCACTGCTCTAACTGATCTATTTACATTTTCCACAAGAAAGACTCCAGAAAATACTGTATTTTTCTCACTATTTTATTAAACTACAGTCAATTCTAAAGAATATTTTATTAATGTCAGTCCATACATCCGCTGTTGAAACTCCTGGGCTTCAAATATTCATTTCAGCTCCGTTTCCATAGCAACACACGTCTTATCCAACTCCTTGGCAAATGTCTTTTGGGGGGTGGGGGGTTGTAACTAGTAAGTTACTCAAATTGTAACTAGTAATATATTACTTTACTTTAAAAAAGTAATGTTAATATGTTACTAGTTACCCAAAAAAGGAATATATTACTGTAACTAATTACTTTGTAACTAGTTACTCCCAAAACTGTCCCATAGGGTCCAGGGTCCAGGACTCCCTTGTAAAAGAGATTCTGAATCTCAATGGGACCTTCCTGGTTAAATAAAGGTAAATAAATAAAATTGTTTCTCTTTTCTTTAAAATGGAATAAAAAGAAAGATTTTTAAATGCCAGAGATGCATTTAATTGATCTGTTTTTAACCCATGAGAACATCAGATGGGAGTCATGACCTACAAGACGTCACATGACCAAGCGCCACACGAGGTGCAGGTGGGCGTGTCTGTCCATCAGGGCGTGCGCCACCTAAAGCCCCGCCTCGATCCAGGGAGCTGATGGAGATCTGTGCAGTCGTGTTCATTTAAATTAGAATCTAAGAGGTGAATAAAGCCTCTAAAAGACCGAGGGTTTGTTTTGGGTCTGGTCTAAATCCAGCTGTGTTTTGTTCCGTTTAAAGTAATTATTAAACACATTACATGATTTCAGCACAATAACACATTATAATTATATTTTATTAAGAGACTGACCGTCTATTAAGAAAAATGTCCAACATAAATAAACCGTGTTAGGATGAGGAAAAATCAGAGGAAGTCAGAATATGTGCAATAATTCTGTTTGATGAGAAAATCCTGAAAATGTGTTTTTTAGAATTTAAAAGCTGAACTCGTCTTTTTTATTTTTATTGCATTTCTGAAAATATAGACAAGAAGAAGTAGAACATTCGTGTTCCACTGGAGCACCTGAAGCTGAAACTAAAACCCAAAGATTTTCACTCTCATTTAAAATAAAAACCTTTCATGGTTCATAACATGAAGCTATTATTAAACTAACAGAACAAACCCCGTGTAACCAGGAGGATCAGCTGACTGGGTTTTGTCCTTCAAAGCATTTTGTTTTGACTTGTCTCAGGTTAAAACGCGTCTCCGAGTCGTCCTCGAGCTGCGTCGAGTTCTAAATCGCTTTTATTAACCGGTCCTTCATAACGCCACCTCAAAACTTAACTCGAAGCTACAGTGTTCATCTAGTTTCACGTACAAAAACTCTTAAGATACGTAGAAAATCTGGATGGAGGTTGGTCAGATTTCATCCTGTAATGATTGAAACATGAAATCATTTTTTAAAGTGGTTCGTTTTTATTGTTAATTAAAACTATTATAGAGTTACGAATCATAATTATAAAACAATAATAAAAGAAGGTTGGCACTTTGCCATCTGCTGTACTTAGATCCTCCACTAGAGGGCGGCAGACAAAGGTTTTGAGGAACGTACCAATCCTGTTAAACCCTCCAATAATATCAGAAACAAGTGTATGAAATATGATTCATCATGTGGTTTGATTGTTGAGTTTTAGTAGAAATGATTTATTTCTAAGGAATAACTGAAGACAAATGACACAAATCGATTATTATTATTATTATTATTATTATTAAAAGTCTAGAAATTAAAAGATAAATTCATCATTTGTGATCTGATTTCAACTTAACAGTTAAAAATATCTAAATCATTTTCAAACAAGAAAATAGAGAGTGATGCTTCCTGGAGACATTTTTTAAAATTGTGATAAAAAATTGTGATTTTTTTTTTAAGCGTAACGGCCTCCTGATGCTTAGCAGAGCTGTTTCTGCTCGGAGGGAAAAGAGAGGACTTTTAGGAGCAGATCAGTTAGAATCTGATGTAGAGAGAAACTGAACACGACGCTGCAGCGGCGTGATCCAGGGACTGATGACTGACAGGCTTCATCTCCCGCCTCCTCTCCCCGTCCCGCGCTCTGACACGCTGCACGCAGTCCTCTGTCGACGCCTGTCACTCAGCATCTTCTTTGTCGGCGACGGCCAATCCCATGTCACAGTTACACCGGGACCATTTGACTGACAAGCTCTCGTGTGTGTGTGTGTGTGTGTGTGTGTGTGTGTGTGTGTGTGTGTGTGTGTGTGTGTGTGTGTGTGTGTGTGTGTGAGGAGCTGGTGGTGCCGTGACGTGAATGGAAGGCGAAGTGTGTGTGAGACCAAAGGTGTGAAGCGAGGCCTCAAACAAACGTGCCAAAAGCAAGAATCATTAACATGCAGTCGCTGGTGAGTGTGCACACACATGTAGTGTGTGTGTGTGTGTGTGTGTGTGTGTGTGTGTGTGTGTGTGTTTGACAGTCAGCATGAAGGAGCTGCAGTAGTAAGGCCTTCAGGCTGCCTGCCGCTTCCTGTCTGCTTTAATTGCTTGTAGCCCCGGAGACTGTGCATGCGCGCGCAGACACACACACACACAGGGAAGCCCTACACACAGCAGTGCTGACAAAAAGACGAGGTTTACACGGCTAAGATGGGAGCTCAACGCCGAGGCCTTTCACTGAGGATGACGACGGCTCGCTGAGACTCGATGGAGACGACAGAGGAAAGAAACAACCAGACGAGGAGCCAAACTTTCCCAATAAACCAATAAAAAATGAACATTTTCTTCATTATTAACCTGATAAATCATGTGTAACCTGGAGCATTTTTCATTTAGAGGTTTGAAATGATTCCTGATGAGGAAAAACAAACATTCTTACAAAGAAGTCAAATCCTACAGCTGTCCACCTCCTGTCTTATATGAAACAAAAGGGATTCATTTGAGAATTCTAACACCGTGATGTCTTTACTCCTCGACGCAGCAGGGCAGTCTATTTCAGGAGTTAAAAATCTCAGGAGAAGAGCATAAAATGCAGGCACTTAGAGGGCCGGGCCGGGCCGGGCTCATTATAAAATCAATGCTCACAGGACCACTCTCATTTAAAAACATGGCGGGGAAAAGGTCAGAGACAGCCATGGAAAAATCTCAATCTAATTCTTTGCTCAAAAAGCCACTTAATATTGGATTCTGTAAATTAAATTTCACACTCGGCTATTCTGGCCAAAGGATAATTGCACAGCCGGCAGAGGAGGGATGGAAATACCTGGAGGTGGAAAAACCTGTTGGGTTTGTTAAACGGCTTCACGTCTTAAACAGGAAACTGTAGCGAGACAGTCAGTGATCATCTATTTAAGACACGACGGACTGCAGGCTGAGGGGGAGACCTGTTCCACGTCCCCCAGCTGGGATTAGAACCCACAACAGGTTTGATTTAAATCCTAAAACTCAATTAAATCAAGATCAGCTGTTTATGACGACAGCTTCATCCTAATGCATTAATAGTAAAATAACAACAAATATTTTGTTGGCAGTGTTTGGGTTTTTAGCAGGAAAATATGATAAAAATGTGATTTTTAAAGCATTTTTCGTCTAAATAATTTTAAATTCAGTAGATGTGAGATGATAGGTGGATCCTGCTCAGACCAGTGGAGCTGACCAATCACAGCCCACCGAGCTCCTCGGGGGCTTCATTTAAAGATAAACACTTGGGATAAAATGTCATGAGGAAAAACCATTTGACTCTATTCTCATTCTAATGGTATAAAAACTAAATGTCTCCCCTGAGCCGTCCGTTCTCTCAGCTGTTAAAGGTGCTATAGGCAATTTGCAAAACAAGTGAGCCTCTTAACAACGTTCTAACATAGCTATATATTGTGGCGATTAAAAAAAGAAATGAAATAAATCAATACGGTTGTCCCACAGTTCTCTAAAAACCTCAGCCAATCAGACGTTTCGGACTGAAAGCAACTGTTGGACAATCCGGCTGTCTGTCTCACTGAAGCGCCTCACTTGAGAGGCTGCTCGCTGCAGAACCAGAAGGCGGAGCTGCACCAGGTTCAGCCCCGCCCATTCAACCAGAGTCAGACTGGACTACTACACTGGGCTGTTAGATCCGAGAACGAGGTGTTGCATCTCCGCCGGATCCAGAGCACAAAGTCTGGCGGAGATGCAACACCTCGTTGTCGGGTAATGCTGCGAGCGTGTCCGCGGAGCTTCGTACGGTGCTCCTGGTCCGGCGCAGCTTTGTGCTGCGGGACCGCGAAGCGCTCAGGGTTTCCCCCGGGGCTTTGGCCCCTGTCAGGTTAAGCCACAGAGCCCAAGGGCAAAGCTAACAGCTGCTATCAGCGGCTAATGGCGGCTAACGCTACGTTGGGTCTGCAGAGCTACGTGCTGTGGGTCTGCGTTGCACTCAGGGTTACCCCCGGTGCTTTGGCCCCCGCCAGGAGCCGCTAATAGCCGATATTAGCGGCTAATGGCGGCTAACGCTACGAAGCAAAGTGGGCTAGTTCGGCTTTCTCTGTTAGGCTCACTGTCTGTCGTTGTAGTCCGTATGACAGAAAACGTTTCTCATTCACAAACTAATCCTGTTACCAGGACATGACTGAAACCCCGAGATATTTAATCAATTTTGAGGATGTTTTATCCTGAAAACAAGGAGAAACAGAAGGAGAAACAGGCAGATATTTTCTTGTAAATTCACTCTTTTACAATAAAGTTAATTAAAAAAACAGCGGAGCAGGGCTCTGGTTGAATGGGCGGGGCTGAACCTGGTGCAGCTCCGCCTTCTGGTTCTGCAGCGAGCACTACTTGCCTCCATTAATGCTGCTGGAGCATTTTTCAGCAGAACATCCAGGAAGTGAGAGGACAGAAACAGTCGGCTGTTAGCGCTTCCATTTAAGGAAAAAATACCAGAGTCCCAAAAAGAAAAACACCTTTTCAGCTAGCAGGAAACTAAAAACGTTTGGACGTAGAAAGAGGAAAAACTTGGGGGAACGTTAGCACGGCTGGTGTTTTGCTCTCTATTGTTACTGTGGTAATACGCGGTCCCATGTCCGAGAGAGGAGCAGCATAATGATAATACCCGACGGGAGGGTGAGAGCTCTGAGACGTGTTGGTGTAAAACAGCTAGCGATACCTAGCTGGTTTGAAGGTTATCTATAACAGTTAGGTAATGATCTGTAAACTACAGGAAACAATGGATGTTATGAAAGTTTGAACATATTCTGTCTGCAGGTGAATGGATACATTTTGGTTTTTAACAAGTTTGTGGAGATCTTAGAAAAAAAGGCAAAAAACATGTAAAAAATATGGAGATGCTTGAATAACAATTAATACGATCTTAATATCATTATTACTACTTTTCCATTTTATATTCAATTATAACACATTTTGATCCAAATGATTTAAAAAATGCATAAAAGAAAAACAAAGTGTTTTTTTTTCATAAGGAAGTTTTGTATAATAGATTTTAAATAACTAACATGGTATAAATGAAAAAAGCTTTTTTCTCTTTTTACTTCATTAAATTATTTCTATTTTATGCTCCGTTTTGTGTTTCCACATTAAAATAAAAGATAATTAAATTCATATAAATATTTTTTTAAATAAATTTCCTAGAGATGTACCGATACCACTTTTTTCAAAACCGATACTTAAATCTGAGTACTCGCCGATACCGAGTACCGATACTTCTACCACACCAAAAAAATGCAACAAATTGGAATACAGGATTTATTTTTTTCTTCTCTGCTTTTTACAACAAATAACTGAGTTAGATAAAAAAAATATATATATATTAATAAAAATGATCACAAAACTAAAATATAAGGTGAAAAATAACAATTTTCTGTGATTTCACAGTGAAATTATTGCAGTTTTCCACATTTTAACCAAATAAAATGAACTATTTGGCACCATCTCCAGCTCTCAACCCACACTGTTCCTCTGTAGCTCAATAGCTCCCCCTAGTGTTCAATATAGGAAACTACAACAGAAATCACAAGTCACAGACAGTGAAGCCACTGGTATCGGGTAACTTTAACTGATATCAGTATCGGGTCGATACCGATACCGGCATCGGGCCGATACGGTATCGGTATCGGTGCATCCCTAAATTTTCCACTCAATCCCAGCTAAATGAACGAAGCTGATAATATTGCTGAAGCTTTAAAGAATCAGGCTCGTTTCCAGAGAGACCGATCAGTCAGTAGCTCCTCCTACCTGATAGGTGGCGGTAGCATCGCTGCTCGTGTCCGTGCCCAGGTTGGTGAGCTTTTCTTTGAGCTTGTGGTGGGAGCGGTGGCGGAGGCAGTAGACCACGGTGGAGGCCAGCAGCACGCCGACGATGCACAGGATGGACACCACGGTGAGGATGAGGAACTTGGTGGACTCTCCCTGGCTGTACTTGGTGGGGATCTGCTTGATCTGGCTTCCCTGTGGGTCACAGAACGGACAGAACGGAGGTTTATGTCACGCTTCTCATCATTTATCTGCTGCCAGAGCCTCGATTTACCACGTGATGAGAGTTTATTACAAACAGATGTTTACTATTGAAGCAGACTCACTCTGAATATTGACCTCCTGGAGTGGAGGATGTTCAGTCGATCATACGCTGTAGCTCAGAGCTAACCTAGCTATATTTAATCACTGACACCAGTAGTTATCTTAACTTCATGAGGATTTTCAAATTTACTCTCTCCAGTTGTAGTCAATTCTTGAAATAATTGTATGAAAATTTCCTTTCGCGTCCCTGGGTTAGAAAAGGTGACAACTTTGAGAGGAGTTGGTGACCTGATTGATAATAAAACGAGGGAAGAGACTAAACGAAGCTGACATAACGCGGGAAGCAGGCGCACATTTAGAAGCTACATTTTGTTCCCAACGTTTCAGAGACTCTAAATGACAGTTTCACACTGATGTGTCTCCAACCAATCACAGCTCAGTGAGATACTAGCATAAGTATAAAATATTAAGGTATGATTTTGATTTTGTCTCACGTTTTTGATCTTAAATAGCTCATCTCATCCAGATCAGCTGTTTTTGAACACAACAACATGACCGTTAGATGCTTTCTGGGAAATGCAGCTCAGATAAGTGATCTGATCTGTATGAGGGACACAAAATATCTTTTTTTTAATTAGTGGCAGCATATTGTATAGAATATACACCAGAAAACCTTGATTACGCAAAGATAAATACAACCGTTCAATCTAGAGTTCAAATTAATTCTAAAAAAGAGAAAATAGTCCGTTTTCCAGTGGAGGTGAGACTTCTGTTTCATTAAAACGTTTGATTGAGGTTGTTGGTTCGGGGCGAACTGCAGGGGTGTCAAATCTAAAGTGAGCAGCTTTCAGGTGATTTTCCTGATCAGGCAGACAAGAGGAACTAATCTGTGACATCATCTGGCAGCGTGCGGGACTGGAACCCCCCCTGCAGGCTCTCGGAGCGCCACGGCACCCGGTTCAGTTCTGCTGGATTAAAGCATCTGCCAAATAAGATAATCTGCCTGAAACCCATTAAAAGCATTTTTGATACTAATGGTTCTCCCTGAAGGAAGTTCAATAAAATCTTGCATTTTCTTTCAGCCTAAATGTGCATTTTGCTCAATGAAAGGTATAATCTGAATTAGTTATAAGCATCCTGCACGTCTCCAGGCTCTGCTATATGAAGAAGTCTGGACAGGAGCTGTCCTGCCAATTATGACCTCAATCTAATCCAATACGTGAGAACCAGATCCTTCAGCAAACAACTGGAGATTAAAGAATCTCTTTCCCAGCCGGCCTGCTGCAGCAGATAACACAATGAGCAGTATGATAAAAGCCCGCTCGGCTTCACGAGTGCATAAAAACCAGAGCTCCAATCATTTGAGAAAGGGGAAGTGAGTCTTTATTGAACAGTTAATTAAGTGCTGCGGCTCCAACGGTTGCTTGCTGTTCATTTTCAGACATAATGGGCCTTTTGCATTTTTACCTGACGACCAAGAGTTAACAAAAAGGCAACATAATTCCCCATTATTGCACAGGGCGTAACGATGTTTACAACAAAGACCGAAGCAAGAACCAAAAAAAGAAAAGAGCTGCAAATTGCGCTGCCAATGACAGGCCTGACAATTTGTCCTAACAAAGAGTTTAACAGAAATCAATAGCAAAAACGGATTTTTTTCGCTCGTTTCTTCTTAGAAACACATTCATTCACAGCTTTGTTGAGCGGTAAGGCTTCGTTTCCCCCCACAAACACTCGTCACGGCTCGTCGTTTGTTTGCAATGCTGCTAATTTTATGTTAGGGGGGAAAATAAGAAGTGCAGCAGATTGTTCCAAGTAGGAAGGCAGGGGGTGTCCTGGTTGTAGAGGTCACAGAGATTAGGTGAAGGTGCGGTGTTGAGAGTTAATGGAACGGGGGCTTTGAAAGCGGTGAGGAGTCCCTCCCTCCCGCCTGCCCGTCAGCACAGAGGAACCCTGGGAGGTGGGAACAGCGGCGAGAATTCTTGTGTGGTTTCAGGGTGCGACTCCCCTCCCTCCCACCTTCCTCGACACCGCCACCGCTCGGTAACGCGACCGCCCCCTTCCCCAACATCGCTCCAATCCCTCCTATGATTGCATTCATTACTGCTGCTGCTGCATTCAGCACCTAATAAAGAGTGGCCGCAGAAAGACCCACAATGGGGGGGACGACAGTTGTCCGGCGCTTTGTGGGGCGTCCAAGAGCTCCGAGCTCTACTGTAAAAGCTGGGTGCACGGTAATGTGACGAGCCCGAAGGCAACCAGTGAGCGTCGGGCTGCTCCGAAGAGTTCGTTCTAAGTCGAAAGAACAAAAATCAGAGTAATAACGAGCAGAAACCTCAAGGATGGTTCCTAAATCTGTTCTCGTAATGGCTGCAGAGATGAGCTCAGACACCTATAAGAGCTTTTCGGGGGTTTTATAGCTCCTTTTCAATAATGTTGTTTTAATGCAAAAGACTGTAGCAGAAATATCAGCCGTTAAAGGAGACGCAGCCTGGAAGTGTCGTGGGCTCGGCACGGCCATTAATAATGAATTATTGCTGATTCCACACGCTTCCACCGAAATCATCCTTTACAGAATACCCCCCCACACACACACACACACACACACACACACACACCGCCATGGATCAAATAACTTCATTTGTCATTTGACTCCCTGAGTCATCTCATTGTTTTGTCAAATTAAGTTTCATGGAGAGGCATTGCATCTTGCTCGGCTAGTAATGGCCCATAATTCAAAGCTCTAACTGTAACAGCTCAGTCATCCTTCACGGGACAGATGCCGGCGTTTCCAAAGCCCCCCCCCCCTCCCTCCTCATACTGAGTCCACCTCCCCCACTTTTTTTTTTGGCTCTCTTTATCATGGCTGCCTAGCATCTCTGTCTATTGATTTAAACAAACGCAGCCTGACCCCACCTGCTTAATCAAGTTTGGTTGCAGTTGTTAGTGACAGTAAAAGGGGGGAGGAGTGCGTGTCGCCGCGACTTGGGGGGGTGTGACTTGTTAGTTTGGCGCTGTGAAAAATGAACTCCGCCGGCGCTGTGGAGGCAGACGAAACGGAAATTTGCGATGACTGAAAATCAAATGTTTTCTCCTCCGTGCAGCTTTAATATCTCCGTCTACCTCTGCTGTGCTAAACGTTTCAAATATTAAGAGGTGATCAGCCGAGGCCGGATGTAGGCATGGGCAAGGGGGGGGGCATTGCCCCCACAACTTACATGACTGCCCCCCCCCAAACATGATGGCATGCAGAAATAACAAATTTTAAAAATATTTCAGTGAAAAATGGTCAGAGTGAGCGCTCTCTTCTGTTTGTCCTCATTCAAAGTAGCTACTGATGGATGTCACTCAGTGTGTTTACATGCACATCTAAGTCGAGCTAGGTCGATCTTGTGTTAATAAACTGGGAGCCTTTATCCTAGTTTACATGTCTGTTAGAAAACCGAACTCTTAAATGAAGTTCGCTCCACTCCGATACAATAGGGGGCGACATGCGCCCTTTCCTGTCGGTCTTCTGCCGGTTGTTTTCTTATCGTTTAAAAACTCTTGTTCTAAACGCTTCTATCGGTCACAAATGTGATCGGGCATCTTCGTGTACCCAGAGCTGACAGACTGTCCGTTTGTTTTTGCTGCTGTCGTCTTTTACCGCTACTGATTTGTTTGTATTCCCACTTCCGCGGCGGCGTCACTCTCGGAGGAGGAGCGTCCAGACAGCATTAGCTCGACTAAGCTGTTTACATGTAGGAGGAAGTCGAGCTACGACCGCATTATCTGGGAGCTTTAGCTCGATTAGATCCAGTTCCACTACGCACTGACAGAAAGAAAGAAAAACACAAAAAGAACAACAACAAAAACACAAAAAGAACAAAAAAACACAAAAAACAAAAAAACACAAAAAAGAACAAAAAACCCAAAAACCAAACCAAACCTAACCAGATGAGGTCAGCCTCAACAGGCATCACCAGTGTCCTACTTGTTCCGTCCCAAGCCCGGGTAAATGCAGAGGGTAGGGATCAGATATGAACATAAATCTATGGATAGAGGAACTGATATGATGATGTCATAGTTTTTGATGCATTTAAGGGATTGGGGGGATGTGATGACCAAAACATTCTTAGCATGTCCAGACTGGTCCCCCTGATTTTCTACCTGCCCCCCTTGGGGCTGGCTAGATCCGGCCCTGTGATCAGCGGAGCTCTAAGACCGTATCCCTCCTGTGACCCGACACTTTCAGCTAAATTACATTTTGGGGGCTTGATTGAGATGCAGTAGCTTCAACCGCCACAGCGAACTGCATCTCAGAAAAGGGTCAAATTAAACTCATCGTTATGTGATTATAGATAAAATTCACTCAAACTGCAGATTTTTTAAATACTTTTCTCAACATAAAACACATTAAAACATCGAAACATGAAGAAAATATCAAATCTGCCCTAAAGTTCCTGGTCATGTTCCCACCTCTACCGTCCACCTGCTCCCACAAAAAAGACGTGAAATTGTTTTATTTCACAATCGCAAACATGAGCCGACATGAGAGTGCTCACCTCATCCAGGCCGTGTGTGTGTGTGTGTGTGTGTGTGTGTGTGTTGGCTTTATCGCTCCTCAGTAAAAATCAGACTGACTGCAGACAGAACAGTGTTTCTGTCCAGGAGAGGAAAACCAGTCAATCCCTGTTAAATAAAAGAGTTTCTGCAGAAAATCGTTTGGCGTCAAGTCGTTTCCTCTACGGTGAATTTTACATTTGATTTTGCGTTAAATAAAAATCCTCCCTTGTTCGGCGGCACAGTGTGATGTGCAAGTTGCAAATGTTCCAAAAATCAATAAAGTGATATCTGTAAAATAAGTTGAAGTGTGTCTTTTCTATTTCTGGGGTATGTAGGTTTGATGAAAGCCGGTCTCCTGGTTCGTGTGTGTGTGTGTGTGTGTGTGTGTGTGTGTGTGTGTGTGAATAGGGGTGTGGATTAGCCAGGCTTCCATAGACAAAAGGCAGATGGATTTGCACGGGCCTGGCTGATTCAGAATGAGGTTTTTTTTTAACGGGTCAGGAGGAGAGCAGTGAGCTGCTATTGTTTTCCTGCTGCAGGAAACAAAGATCCGTCTCTCACCTCCGATTCATTCTGGGTCTTAGAAAAAGTTCAGCTTGGGTCTTAAAAAGATTTCAGCCGACGATACAGAAATACACACAAGCTGCACGAGAGAGTGATGAAACGACTGGAGCTGATGTGAGATTTGAGACACTTGCAGCTGCACAATCCTTCTGATCACATTTCACGTCCTCTCGTTTGTTGCAGGCTTTCACACACATCCATTCACTCATTTATGCAAAATGAAAGCACACGATATATGTGCACGAAAAGCAAAGTTCACATAAATCCCCTTCCCAATGTAAACTGCTAACAACTCACTTCACCTCATCCAGGCGAGCATCACATTAACATTTCTCTGATATCACAAACTGCAGATGAACACTCCTCCTGGATAAATATGTGGAACATATAAAACTCTGATTTAGGTGTTGTCTCCAGCAGAGCAAAGAGGCAGCAGGGGAAATGAAAACAGCAGCAAATCTCCTTAAACGGACCGTTTTTACAACATTTTGTTAAGCTGCAGCTGCATGAAACCCCTGGGTCGGGGTAACTGTCAGTCTCCACTCCACGGTTACTCCCTCTGCACAGTCATCTTCATCAAAAATCTGCAGCTGATTTAGCCATTTCTTAAAGAAAATAAACAACAACAAAGAAACTGCAAGCAGAACTTAAGAAAATATACGATTTAGTATAAAATGAGTCCAGCACAGGACCGGATCAGAACCAGGAGCTGAGCAGACTTCATGATCTTTGGTAAAGATCGTTAGGAATTCAACGGGATCAAATCTGCCTATAACGGAAAAATAACAAATCCTACCAAAAATCCATGGTGAGGTGATGAAACGGACGTCTACTCCCATTCCACTCCAGCTGTACGGACACCACGCTCTCTCTCAGACAGCAGCAGAGGAGGTGGAGGAGGAGGAGGAGGAAGAAGTGAGTGGGAGATGAAGAGTTTCATCTCCTCCCATCATCCCCCATTTAAAAAAAGGTTTCAAAAATACAAAGTTCCCAGCTTCTCTTCCTCTCCCTCCATCTTTTTGCCTCCTAGCTCACAGAGGAAGATAAAAAACGGGAAAATGTAGATTTTTTCTCCTCCGTTACCATTCAGCACACGTTCAGAGAGGAAGAGGAGAGGAGGAGAGGACCGGCAGACTCCACCGCTTTCACCGAGGACTGAGATGCTT
>SSNR01000067.1:2549731-2560283 GCA_006937965.1 Callopanchax toddi | reverse complement strand
AAAAAGAACACAAAAAAGAACAAAACCCCCCAAAAAACAAAACATAAAAACACAAAAAAGAACAAAAACAAAAAACACAAAAAAGAACACAAAAAACACAAAAAAGAACAAAAACCCCCCAAAAACAAAACATAAAAACATAAAAAAGAACAAAAACAAAAAACACAAAAAAGAACACAAAAAACACAAAAAAGAACAAAAAACCCCCAAAAACAAAACAAAAAAACACAAAAAAGAACAAAAAAACACAAAAAGAACACAAAAAAGAACAAACCCCCCCAAAAAACAAAACATAAAAACACAAAAAAGAACAAAAACAAAAAAACACAAAAAAGAACACAAAAAACACAAAAAAGAACAAAAAACCCCAAAAAACAAAACATAAAAACATAAAAACACAAAAACGAACAAAAAAGACAAAAAAACAACACAAAAAAGAACAAAAAAGAATAAAATAAATAAATAAAACATTAACCAGATGCGGTCAGCCTCAACAGGGCATCAGCCAGTGTCCTACTTGTTCCGTCCCAAGCCCGGGTAAATGCAGAGGGTAGGGATCAGATATGAACATAAATCTATGGATAGAGGAACTGATATGATGATGTCATAGTTTTTGATGCATTTAAGGGATTGGGGGGGTGTGATGACCAAAACATTCTTAGCATGTCCAGACTGGCCCCCCCTGATATTCCACCTGCCCCCCTTAGTGGGGCTGATAGATCCGGCCCTGCTCTCTGGACTGAGGGAGAGAGGGATGGGTACTACTTTTACTGCCTTATTTTACACATTTCTCCCCATTTCTTACATCATTGTTACCGTACATAATATAAAACATGTTGTAAACAGAAATGTCTGGAGAACTCGGTTCTCTCAGGACTCGGCTGAGCCTCCTTGGAGTTCATTAGCTGAGTCGGTTGTGGCACCTTGAGTTTTCTGAGCTGTCCTTTGAGTGGAAGCTCAACGGGAGGAGCGTCTGCAGCGATGGGCGCCTAACCGGTCTGCTACCGGCTCATCTACGTCCCAATCCTCACCTGGTCATGAGGTTTGAGTTTTGACTGAAAGAACGAGATCATAAATAGCTGAAGAGAATTTCCTCTGAAGAGTTAGAGATAGGGCGAGGACATCCAGGAGGGACTCTTCTGCTCCTCCATGTGGTTCAGGCCCTGGTTAGGATTCCTCCTGGAGGTGTTTCAGGCCGGTCTTGCCCAGGACTCCTTCCACCAGATGAGCAGGTGGAGGTGACAGCGTATGAGATTCTTCCTATTTTTATTGATCATTTGATAAAACAACTGTAAGAGTTGGAATGCTAAATTTGCACGCTCCAACAAACCCTAACTCAACCACAGATCATGGTTTATTAATTATTGGCTCCCGGAAGAGGAGGAGGAGGAGGAGGCAGCAAACAACAGAAGAGTTGGAGTCCGGACTGTGTATATGTAGCATATTTGGAGGTGTTGTTGTGGAACGTAGCAAGGAAAATCTACACTTTTTTTTCTCGTGTGTGGATATTTGTGTGTTTGTGTGTCTGTTTGCAGACATCTCCAATCAGACCCGTGTTTACAGTTCAGCTCGAGAGAGAAAGTCCGAGGGCAACGAAGGGAGAGGCTGCCTAATGCAGCTGACACTGAGGAGAGTGTGTGTGTGTGTGTGTGTGTGTGTGTGTGTGTGTGTGTGTGTGTGTGTGTGTGTGTGTGTGTGTGTGTGTGTGTGTGTGTGGATCGAGTGGAAAGGGGCTCTTCAGTTTATCTTTCCATTCAACCCCCCCACTCCTTCACAGACACCCCCACACAACCTTTTGTCCCCCTTGGCGACAGCTGGAGGTGGCAGGCAGCGAGGACCCCGCTGTACTCGGTGTGCAGAGGGGGAGGTCGCTTTGTGATCACTGGTTTGGGGGGGGGGGGGTGGAAGGTGGTTGGGGGAAGTGCCTTTCTTTTCCCCCCCCCCCCCCAACTCCCCTCTTAATACTTGACTCGACCCCCACATACCTAAGTCTAACTGCCTTGGACGAGTCAGGATGGAAGAAAAAGTGTGAGAGAGCTCAAAACATCTAAAAACGTCTCCCTTCTTTCCCTAAACTCTTTTCTTTAAGCTCATTGAAACCTTATAAAGTTTCAAATCAAATTACAGCTGCTCAACGAATACTCAACAAAAAAGACAATGTAGTTTGAGTCAAATGTATTTTGGTTCAAACTGAGGATCCTGACCTCAGATTGACGGTTTCCAGTGTTGGGACTAACGCGTTACAGTAACTACGTCACTATTGCGGTAACGAACACGGTAACGCGTTAGTCTCCCAAAATCAGGAATGCGTTCCTCGTTACTGGGCGTTTTTTAGGCTCGTTATTCGTTACTTTGCGTCAGGCGGGCCCGGCGCCAGCGGGAAGAAACGGAGGAGGCGTGTGACCTTACAGACTCGTTCTTACGCCCCGTTCCGACCTCTGCACCTGTTCCGATCCCGCCGGATGGTGAGTGGACTCAGATAGGAGCGAGAGACCCAGAAACCGGGTCTTCACCTGAACACCGGGCCGATCTGGTTCATCTGCTCCTCCTGGTCTGAGGTGGCCCGGGTCGGAACTCTGACCGCCCGCGGTTCCCGAAGGCCGGAGTCACCTCCGCCTCATCTGGAGCTCTCCAATCGCTTCTCATCTTTATCAAGTTTCCAACATTCCACCTGCTACAACGAGACGGCAGACCGCCTGCAGCTGGTGGCGCTGAGCTGCGTACCGGACCGGTGTCTCATCCTCCAGGCCCACGCTGCGCCATCTGATCACAGCAGGTGGCTCGGTAAAGTTGGAGTTTTAGCAGCTCATCCTGTATGTCGTTGTACATTTTTGGACCGTGAGAAGGTGAAACCACTGAATTTAACAAAAACTGAGATAAAAGAGTCGGCGTTCGTCGGCGGTTTTTTGGACGTAGCTGTGCTGCTGGTTCTGATAAACCGTGTCACTCTGTTCTGATAGCAGCCTGTGGTCAAAGCTGAGTGGAAACTAAGATCTGCTTCTGAGGAGACTGAACTCAACAGTCATGAGAAAACAGCAGCTCTACTGAATAAAGGTAGGACGGATCAAAATTAAATATATAAGTTGGTTTAAGGACCATCCTGTTGTTTTGATTGAACGTTTTCATTACAAATATTTTAGTTTGATGCAACTTGAAATGAGTTCAGAGTGATAACTGTTGAAGTTCTGGTCTATTTGATACCTGGCTGTCAGAAAGACAGAATAAAAACGTGTAACTGATGAATTGATCGCCTCTGAAAGATCCACCAGTAATTTACATCACTGTATGAAGCCCTCAGCATCAATAAATCACAGTCAATTTAGTCATTTATAATATATAATTGTTTTAATTATAACATAGTTACTTTCCCTAGTAACTAGTTACTTTTAAAGTAACGAGTAACTTAAAGTAACTGAGTTACTTTTGAAAGAAGTAACTAGTAATGTAACTAAGTTACTAATTTAAAGTAACTTAATCAACATTAGGCCCGTTTCCACTGTCGGAACTTCGGGGTAATTTTACCGGAACTTTGCGGCGCGCGACTGTTTCCATTATGCGGGCCGTTTCGAGAGGGCCGTCTTCAGGGACCAACGGAGTCCCTGATCAGGGGCAGGTACTCGGATCGGCCAGATAGACTCGCGGCGTGAGAAATGTGGTTAACTCGTGCTGATTGGTTGTGGGATGAAGGAAAATTTATGAAAGCAGACCGCGCTGAGATAAATTACCTGTGTGTTGTTGTCGGACTTTGCAAAATGACCCGTGTCTCCGAGGTTGGATTAGTTCGTCATCAAGTATACTCGTCCTTCCGTTCAGCACTCCATCACGATGTATAAAAACAGAGAAATACGCCGCAACCATCGCTTCTTCGTCCATCGTTGATCTATTCATTATTCTCCACTTCCTTGTCTGTTGGCGCCTTTACGCTTGTCAGTGACGTCGATGCTGACGTCTTACTAAAGTTCTGGAAAGGTGGAGGCTGTAATGGAGACACAACAGCTGAGAGGACCGAGCCACAGGAATGTCCCGGTCACTTTCCCCCTCACAGAAATTACCCCGAAGTTCCGATAGTGGAAACGAGGCTACTGATGGTTTCTGATAGTCTCTGGAGAGAATCCAGTGTTTTAATAAAGGAGGAACCGAAGCTCCTCTCCGGTACATTTTAAAGTATTCAACCAGCTGTTATGACTGAATTTAGATTCTTCCACTCAGTTTGGGACCTTTTTAAAAAGCAGACCCAGAGAACCAATAGTTTGTGTCCTTTTCCATTTCAGTAGAAAAGGCTTTAGACTTTCCTCAGCTACGCCTATCCAGCTGCCCCACAGCTGTACTGGTTTACAGGTGAGCAGTTTAATGATCATGTCTGTCACAGCCTTCGTGCAAATGTTAGCGCATCTCTAGACCCTCAACAAAATAAATAAAACATTTTTGGACTGGAGCAAAAGGTAAACGACATCTTAATGGTGCAGCTGTGGATCAGGATGGTCACCCACTGAACAGAAGGTCAGCGGTTTGATCCCCGTTTCCAGAAGACCACGTGTCCCAGTATCCTTCGGCTAGATACTGAATATTAAGTTGCCTCCCGGGACCAGCCTCCTCAAAAAGGTTGGATTAAACGTCGAATGATAAGTTCCCCATGGGACGGAGTCGGTTTGATCTCAGACCACTACCTACTGGTCTTGGCCGTGAAGAAGAGTGTGGGGTTTATTTTCACCACAACAAACCATTACATGCAATTTAAAACCATCTAAATCCATTAAAAAACACCACCACATCGTCTGCAAAGAGTCAAACCAGCAGAGGTAACAGTTTTATATTTATAAGCTACCTGGACCCTTCTGGTTATGAGGTATGCTTTTATTTTAACGTGTTTTCAGCAGCTTTGACTAGAAGACGGAGAAGGAAACCATCCATCATCAGACTGGAAGTACTATGTAGTATACCGGTACTCTTTATATTTACATTCCTCCATTACTTTTATTTACCAGAAAACTAGTCTGTGCTGCACTGTGTGAATTTACAGACACCTTTTATTGCTTTGCAGGGTTGAATATGCTGCATGTTTCTTTCTCAAGGACGACATTTCTACATTCATTCTGAAATAAAACCACGTTGAGCTCTTTAAATTGAGGTCATGAACGTTAAGCTAGGAGGTTTACGATGACTCTAGTAAAAGAATAGTAACATCCGAGAACATTTTCCCCCGTTTTAAGAAGAGCAGGTGCTGATTGTAAAATATCTGTCACAAGTACAGTACAAGGTTGGTAAAAAAAAGAAAGAAAGAAAGAAAGAAAGCAGCGTGAGATACCTGAGGTCCACACCACGCTCTACAAGAATCTGACTGCAAAAGATTCGACTGAAAGGAGTTTTGTATTCATGCTGAACGGCCTTCCTGCTTTGACTTCTCATCTGTGAACAGAATCTCTAACGCTGCTTCATCGGATTCCTCCTCCTCCTCCTCCTCCTCCCTCTGCTGCGTTTCTACAACAGCTGCAGCAGCATGGTTGTAGGAATTCATTTTCTATAATATTAACATCATTTATTTACAGAGCGCTTTTTATAACACTCAAAGATGATTCTCAGAGTACATTAAAATCTAAAAATACAAGAAATATAAAACAAAGAACAGAAACACGTGAAACCGGTTAGACAAAACCTGAAGAGTACTCATAGGATACAGGTAGTTTTGTGGAAAACATATTTATTCTAAAAAAAAAAAAAAAAAAAAAGGAAAATGTTTAGGACGATCGATTTCTTTACAGTTGAGAATTATTTTAATCATAAAACTGAACAGTTTACCTGAAAGTTGTTGTCAAGTTAAAGTATAATCAATAAAAAAAGTTCTGATTCCAAACAAACAACTTTTTAAAAAAGCAAAACAGAATCAAAGAATAAATAAAAAATTATTATTTTGTTGAACTTGTTTCACGTTTTATCTTAAAATAAAATAAAAATAAGGCATCTTATTTTATTTTTTACAGAATGACACAAAGTGGGTAAAATACGAAGAAAAAAAAATCTAAATGAGATGAGAACAAACTCTCCGTGTTTCCTGAAGTGATTTGGTTTGTGCCGAACTTTGATTTGACTTCTGTGACGAACCTGAACTTTATCAATACACTGAAGTAAATGTTCAAGTGAAATGTGAAAATCTGTCGCACGGTGCCGCTTTTAGGGCAGGACTTCATTTTGTGAAGACCGTTCTCATTTACCTGTGCCCGTTACCATGGTTACCATGTCACTATTTGAACGTTTAACCAAGAACGTTGGTGAAAACTGGAAACGACGACGCGCTGGTGTAGAAGGAGGATAAATAATGTAGATCCACAGAGCTCTGACACATCTCTTCCATTCATCTTCCAATAATAGTAAAAGTTATACAACAGGCCTATCGCGCCTGGTGTTGTGCTAAATGTGGTTCCTCTGCAGAAGCTCAACACTTTCTGGTCCAAAATCAAATGTTTACAAAAACATGAAGCTCTGCAACCATACATATCATATATATCACTAGATATCTCGCCCGCGCGGTTCGTCAATGGACCCTGACGTCCCTACGCCGGCGGCCATCTTAGTTCGTACAGCTGCCCCATTTCTTACACTGGTGTCAATGGAGCATGTGCTAATAAATACCTCTAACTTGATCAATTTTTAACCGATTTTCAAACGGTTTGCATTTTTATCAACGTCAGAGACGTGGCTGTGAATATATATCAAAATATAACGATAATGGTCGGGAAATTCATAAATTGTAAAAGTATCAAATCTCAAGTCTATACATAATAAGGTTTGTAAGAAAGTAACCCGTTTGTAAATCCGTTCATTTTTCATCGAGTTCTGAGTGTTTTTAGTTAAGCTGATCGCTCACCTTCCATCTGCTGCCATAGAGAGCAGAACGTCAGCTGTACGAAGCAAGATGGCCGCCGTGTAGGGACGCCATAGAGTCCCACATAGGGCATCTAGTGATAGATATGATATCTATGTCTGCAACAATCTCATTCCGCCTGATAGTGGCTCATTATTAATATCACTGTCAGAATTTCTTGTAAATTATTTTTTATCTATGAAATCAAATTTAGTTAAATAAAATCATAATTGTATCTCCATGGGTTGATTGCTTATTTCATAAAAAGGTTGCACTGTTCTGTAGTTTGACAGATAGAAACCAGTGAGTTGTCTCCATCGTGAGACTGTGTTGCCTTTTAGTCTCTTCTCTCAAATAGAAGTCATTAACTTTAAACGTCTAGAAGGTTTTGGACCAACAGTCTCCACATAATGAGTCTGGAAAACATCAGTCATCTCCAAACAGTCGTGTCCACCTCTTTGTCTTCTCCTTTAAGGCGACATGAGCAGCAGCTCGGCCATCAGCGACATCATCGCCTGGAGACATACAAACACCCTGAGTGATTTTCAAACGGCCGGCGATGGACACAGAATGAAAGAGTCGCTTTCTTCTTCTTCAATAAAATGACAGCTCATTCAGCTCAGGACCACCAAACTGTCCTCCTTTGTGTGGAGCGAGATGTTGGGGATTCCTGCAGCCCGCCATCGTGCCCTCGCTACACTCGTCTCTGAGGATGACACCCGAGACAAAAGGGTCATCATCTGCATGATATGGTAGCGCCTCAGCCCCAAAGCCCCCTGGGACTGAAATCTTTAACGTACAGTGAGCAAGCCTAACATCTGGTCTGACGGACAAAGAGATGGTGACTGGGCATCAGATCGTTTTACAGAAGAGGAACTCTAGAGGAAAGTCCACAGAGCTGATTACAACTTCTGATGACAGGAAATAAGAAAACCATGTTTGTACGAAGGCTGATTCATGTATGACAAGTCCGGGTTGTTCAGAGAAGGGATTCAACAATTACAATGTTTATCAAATTACAAAAACCTTTTTAATATCATAATGGATCCATGACTTTTATAAAACACTGAATTATCTATAAAAAAATAATAATGTGATATCAATTAAGACATCTCATTTTATAGAAGCTAATGAAAACCTGGAGGTTCTTTCAATCAGAGCAGACAAACATAAATGTTGAAGGCATTTTTAGGTAAACCAATAAAAATTCAACTCTTTTATCATCGACCAGTCGGTGAAACTCCAGTATCACCTAAACAGTTCTGTTAAATGTCCTTCAGAACCTGGTGAAACTGGATTTATCTTGTATGCATTGAAGAATCTTCAGAAAACGTCCTCACTTCACGTTTTTAATGGAAAAACGTGTGACTTTTCTACCAGCTGATAAAGCCTGGTCTGATAACCCATTTTATGTGATAAAATAGATGTGTAAATAGATTTCTAAGCTTTATTCCCAGATTTTTCCACTCCATATCTGGAATATTTTTGTTGCATATAAACAGCAGTGGTGTTGAAATGTTAAAATGATAATTTATCAACATTTTTCACCTATTGAGCCTCCAAATGAACACGATGTGCATCAGAAAATACCATTTCCTGGTCAGACTGGCTCCCAATACATTCCTCTTCACCCACACTGTCGTTAAAATCACTGCACAGGCTGGAAAGTGGCTCGACAGGAGAGGCCGATGTAAGTGTCTTCCCTCTGCAGTCAGAGAGACAAGCATGACACAATCCTCCTGACAGTCTCAAACAGAGCTGCATCACCGTCAGACTGTCTAAGTCTGTGAGCTCCATTTCAGTCCGATCACATCCTGAGGGCTTAAAGGCGCCGTGTCCTCAACGGCGTTCCCCACCATTAAGTAAAGGGAGAATGTCCTCGCCATAAAAACGTCTACCGGTCGTTTGTTCAAATAAGTAAATGTTTTACTGGCCACCTGACAAAAGATCTCTCTCTCTCTCTCCTCCAGGAAAAGCATCTGCACCACTCGTATAAATAACAGTAGAGAAGGGCAGAGTTTGGTTTTATTAAACAGCAGCAACAAGTCGAGTAATTCTCCATCATTTATCGTCTCAGCTCCATGAATCAAATTGTTTTTAGTCTCTTCTGTGCGTTGATCACACCAGGGTGCTGGGTAATTAAACCAAATCACCAACGAGGTATTGTATAAATAAAACCAATCCAGCATGTAGTTAAAGTATCAGAACCAGGAGACTAGAACAAGAACTGGTCCAAAAGTTCTGGTCTGAAAGGTCTCCACGTTTTAATGAAAATAAAGACGTTTAGCATCAAACAAAACTTAAATATGGGCTCAAATGTTTTAACAAACAACTAAAAACTACTGATCAAATGGGGATTCAGACTCTCGACTGATCTGGTTTGAATTCTCAACAGGATGCTGACTGAGCTGAGAGTGATGGGGACTGGATGGAGACGCACAATCACCAGAAAACATTTTCATTTAGATTCACTCTGAACTGGTAGGTATGGTTAGAAAGAAGTTTTATAGAAAACCAGGTCACATACTGCAATCAAACTGGCATTTACATGACCGCAGTGCAGATTCTATGAATGTGATTTAATCAGAAACAATTACAGCTCAATTCATTCAGCATTACCTCATCTCATTCACAACCGTCCCCTCCAACGCGGTCTCAAACTCAAACTCAGACTAACAGAAACTGGGTTCCAGACTGATATTTGTCACAGATATTTTTAAAGTTTCAAGATTCCAGCGACAGGATAATTCACGCCACCATTTTTAAATCCCTCTCATTTGGTTTTGGAAACTCCCTTTGAGTCTCAGCCCACTGGCTCATGGAAAGTTAGAGCACCTTTAAAAACTGGCAACGCTTTAAAATGCTGAACTAAGGTCTAAAATGAATCTCTGATCACTTCTCCAGTCTAAGTGCAAACTCCCCAAACTACAAAGGCAACATATTTGTCACCTTAG
Organism: Callopanchax toddi; assembly: GCA_006937965.1. Taxonomy (NCBI): domain Eukaryota; kingdom Metazoa; phylum Chordata; class Actinopteri; order Cyprinodontiformes; family Nothobranchiidae; genus Callopanchax; species Callopanchax toddi. The sequence continues at coordinate 2,550,470 of SSNR01000067.1, read as the reverse complement.
CAGCTTGTCCTCCTGAAACCACTTCCTCCTGAGAGGCGCGACGGCAACTGAGCCCCACACTTATTTCAACAAGTCGCTCCGAAGAGCCGAGCGCCGAGTGCGTCTACCACCTGGCTGAGGAAGCAATGACATTTTGAAAGAGCTTGTTTTGTCTCCGAGCCCAGAGAAATGTTTTCTGTTCCCCCTCAAAATCAAATCAAGTGCTTTTCTTTTCTTTTTTTCGAAGGAGAGAGGAAGAAGGAGCGAGAAGGATGGATGGATCCCCTTCAACCATCACCTTTATCAGCCATCTTCTCCGCTCCGAGGACGACGCCTCAGAGCCCTGCAAAATAAATCGAGGGCTATTTTCCTCCAAGATGCAGACTGAGAAGGAAGGTGATAGCTTTGACTTTTCCCACGTCATTAAAGCTGTTTTTACACTGGCCTGTGGGGCCCTGTGGATTGTTTTCTCTCCTCTCCGTTACAAATAAATATGTGATAGATTCACCACGCAGCGTTACAGCTGTCCTCCAGCAAAGCACGGAAACTTACTGTCATTTGTACAAGTCCTGCTGCAAAACTACGTTTGAGATTTCTTTTCCTGCTTCATTCAATCTTTACCTGTTCTATTATTCACCTTCGACAGCCAGACGTGCATCGTCAGAACTCTGAATCCGGTTTGATCTGGAGCCACAAATCATCCAACCAGAGTCCAGACTAGAACAGAAGGTAAAAACTAACGTCTGCAGATTGTCTGAAA
>SSNR01000067.1:2527231-2544731 GCA_006937965.1 Callopanchax toddi | reverse complement strand
TTAAATGTTTTCTGTAAACCTCTGAGTCTTCATTCCGGCCTGAGCTACTGAAGGTGAAAGCCAGTGGCGGCCCATCCATAGGGGGCGCTAGGGCGCCGCCCCACCAGTCCCAAGAGGAAGAAGAAGAGAAATAGGGATCACAAAATATAAAAAACTAACATGAAAATAAAACTAAACGATCCATCCATTATATATACAATAAGTGCTGTGTATAATCTGCATTTAGGTGAAGTTTAGAAACGTTTTCTCACTATTTTCTACCAGACCAATCGGTCCTGTTTCTCTGGGATCTACTGTGCATGTCTGGACCGGACGCCGTCCCGAGACACCGCTTTGTTTTCTGCTCCTGACGCACTGGAAATCATCCTTAATGCAAAAGAAAGGAGACCCATCGGGACGCAGGTCATAGCGTCCCTGACATGCGCACAACGGCACAGTTAAAACCGGAGGATTAATGCTTATTATTTAAGTATTTACTTTAGTTTTTATCATGAATTATGGCACTGTAACACACTGATAAGCCATAAGTGATTACAAATAAAGTAAAAAAGAAAAAGAAAAACGGATTGAATGACTCAGACCGGATGTTGACCTGGAAGCTCTACAGAGCGATCGTTTGCTCCTGCCTGGCAGCAGACGGGAGTTAAAAATGGAGAGAACTAACTAACAAAATGGATATTTATTCAGAGAATCCTTCTTGGCAGCTTGTGACAAAAAGCCGTTTTATTCCATGGGTCCTGATTTCATCACCTCCATGGTGAGTGACTTCATTTGTTTTTTTATTTCGTTTTATTACCAATGTGTCTAGCAGATTTTTGCTTTTGAAAACGCCTTTCAGCAAATGGCAGAGACCTACTGTTTTGTGGATTTATACCTTAAATAGTGACATGTCTTTGTAGCCGAATGTTAGAGGGACACGCATACTGTTGAGTGAATGTTGCTTCATGTAGTTTAGCCCGTTTTGAGGCGTTTTATGACACTTTTAATAAAAAACGCACGGCGCTCTATGGGAGTTTTGTGGATTTGACTTTATTTTGTTGTTAATTCCCTTCATTAGTGGAGCTGATTGTCATGACTTGCTTGGTTAGTGGTTGTTGTCTGAACTGTAACATTAATGATCTGACTGTTAGCTAGAGATGATTGATGTGTTTGTGGTGTCAGTAGAAAGCTGATTGTGAATATTAAGTTGTGTTTCTGACCTTGTGGAGGTCAGGTTAGTTTTTCCTTGAAACTCTTACTTCTGTTGTGACCACATTGTTTTTATTTTTATTTGTATCTGATTATATTGATATTATTCTAAGGTCTCCTCATGAAGACTTTATGATTTCTTTACTGCTTGATGTGTAGAATTAGACCTAACAGCTCTACATTGTTAGAGAACTGGTGGGAGGGATTTTTACCAGCAAAATGTTCAGTCAGATGAAAACATTCTGCTTCATTCCCTGCTCTAGTGGTGATGATGTGATTATTTGCGCATCTGAAAACTGATTTGTAAAAACGCGCCCCACCTCAAAAAAATGTCACCAGCCGCCACTGGTGAAAGCAAATACGTTTACATCAATCAGATAATGTTTGAGGCTAACCTCCCTGCTCGACGAGTCTTCAAACCTCGACCGTCTGTTTAATGAGACCGATAACGAGGTCGATTCAGAGGCGAGGCGTCCAGGTCAGCGAGCGTCTGAATAATAAAACGGAGTGATGGTTTTCTGCCTGCAGTAAAACTGTTAAAAGATTTCCCTCAATATGTCTCCAAGTTCATCTTGGACCAGGCTACTTGCTGGGAATCCCTTTTTTCCATAACCTGACCGTCTGTTCCCTCTGAAATTAGATGGGAGGACCTGTGGCAGTGAGCCAGCCTCCCCCACCCCCCTCCCCCCAACACAGCATCCCGTCCAGTGCTGTCACAGACCTCGTGGCGTCCTAGCTGTGACCCAATTTAAGGTAACGGCTCCAATTTCACAGTTTAATTATCACTAATCTGGGGAAAGCGAGCCAATGCTAATGAGACGCACGTGCTGACGGCCGGCGCTCGCTGAGAGGAAAGTGTCAGGACAAGGTCCCGAGGATTTACAGCCGAGATCTGCTGTGATCCAAGTCAGAGAGGGGAAGCTGCAAATTCAGAGAGGAGGGTCTTCAGACCCAGTTGGATTCAATCCAGTTCAGGCAGCAATTTATAATCGAAAAGTGAGTTATTGCAGTTTCATCCAATGAACGTCGTTAGCTGTCAGCTTCATTGAAATCTCCTTCCTGAGGCAGAGTTTGATTTTATTTCTTACCCTCCGCCGAAAAGGCCTCAACATGTTTTAATCTCCTGTCATAACGCTGTGTGTGTGTGTGTGTGTGTGTGTGTGTGTGTGTGTGTGTGTGTGTGTGTGTGTGTGTGTGTGTGTGTGTGTGTTGATTAGCAATATATCTCATGAATTTTAATGAAACTCAAAGTCTTCATCGAGTACCCAACTAATGTTAAAAGTCAATCCATATCAAGATGGCCACCATAGCTCATCAACATCAGCAAACACAAAAACGGTGAGAAGTTGTCCAGTTTTAAAGATATTCAGCTAAACCTGGTTGTCTTAGGACATCTACAACATGATCTGAGCTCAAACTGATCAAACTATTTAAAACTTTACTGATAATTATTAGACTCAACCTCATCTGGTAGGAAACCACTGGACTGGTTTAAATAAAAGGTCTTCCTTAGATCTACAACTCATTAGATTCTGGAGTCAATCCAATTCAAGACACAGCTAACTGCCTGACCTCGCTTCCTTCGCTTATCAAGGTCCAACAGGGGCAGCATCCAGGAAGGGATCCCCAGACCGTCACCTCCTCAGCCACCAGTTCCTCCAGTTGGACCCCAAGGTGTTCCCAGGCCAGCCTGGAGATGTGCTTCCTGCAGGTTGTTCTGGGGGGTCTCCTGTCATTTGGACGTGCCCAAAACACCTCCTCAGTCCTCAGAGAGGCATTCAGGAGGCATCCTGACCTGAACCACCTCAACTGGCTCCTCACGTCTACTCCGAGTCCCTCCTGGATGTTCGAGCCCCTCACCCTACACTCTAAAAAGAAGAGCTGTAGTCGAGGTGGTGGACTTATTGACCTAAATCTGACCTTTTATTTTGGTTTAGTCAGGACAACTTAAATGTTTGGGTTCAATCAACATAAAACCAGTGATGTTCACACTAAAGAAAAGATAAGTTGAACCAACTTAATTGAATTGTTGGTAACAAGCAATTGAACTAAGTTTATCCAAGTTAAATTACTAGGTACAAATTTATTAATTTAAGTTGGATAAACTTAATTCAATTGCTTATTACCAACTGAAGCTATTCAGTTAAGTTGGTTCAACTATTCTCTTTTTTCAGTGTGTATCCACGATCTGGTTCTTTCAGTCATATTACCCAAAGCTCATGACCAGGTGAGGACTGGGATGTAGATCAACCAGTAAATGGAGCCAACTGACCGCAGGAAATACAAAAACATCAAACTCTCTGAATGTTGTAGATTTTTATAAGATGTTTGGTGTGATAGAAGCTCCAAGTGCAAATAGATTCAGAGCTTTGATGAAAACTGAAGGCAGCTGGTGACACGCATCCCTCCAAGGAACCAAAGGGCTTTAATAAAAATGAGGAATTAGAGGAAGAGTCGTCACAAGTCTTTATTTTCACTGCAGTTAATGCTTTAATCAACTTTGCTTTGTGGAGTTTTTTAATTGATGGTAATCAGTGGGTTGTGACAGACACCTAGAAGGCAGGTATTCATCCATTACAAACAACAACGCTCTCATTTCATGGTTGCTGACTTTTAGACACACTCTGTTTAAGCATTATCAAAACTCAAACGGATTAATTATTTCCCATCAAAAACATCCTGCGTCGATAAAAAGAAGCCCGACTCACAGAGGGCCGGAGATCTTAAACTGCCTCTGATGTCCTTTCACAGATAAAATTCAATCACTCTTTTTTTATATCCCCAAATCGGGGAAAAAAAATATCAATTTGCTGAAATCTACAATCATGTATTATCTTCTTTTTTTGCAGGGGGGGTTGAGGCAGAATGGATTGCAGCTATAAAGCAAGCGTTGCAATCTTTTGAAAGTATTCATCACCTGATAAAAGCTGCCAAGGTCAGACCTGTGGGAGATTGCTCGATCGAAAACATTATTTGTGCACCGTGTTGTTTGCCTGGAGAGCACTTTTAAAGTTACAAAACTGCAGCAGAGGTAGTCGAAGTGCAATAATATCTGGTGCATTAAACTTTCTTTTTAAAAAGAACGGCGCCATTAAAGAGCTGACGTCTTAGTGGTCCCAGAAAAAGCACGAAGGGAGAATTTTCACAGCGTTTCTGCTCACTTTGCCTCGCTCTCAAATGAGTAATGAAGCGAAGAGAAGACGGTCGCGTTCAAAATCCATTTTAGGTCGAGTTAGGGCTCCGATTGGTCCGTCTGAAAGCTCAAACCAAACTTTGAAAGTTGTCTGTTTTGGGCTTTAAATTTTTCTTTAAACTCATTAAAAGCTTGTGGATGGTTTAAGCTAAATATATTTATGAGTTTTAGTGTTTTTACTGGGTTGAAAGCACAGATGTAAGCAGTGGCGGCCCGTCCATAGGGGGCGCTAGGGCACCGCCCCACCAGTCCCAAGAGGAAGAAGAGAATAGGGAATCACAAAATATAAAAACAAACATGAAAATCAAATTAAACGATCCATCCATTATAAATACAACTGTGTATAATCTGCATTTAGGTGTAGTTTTAAAACGCTTTCTCACTATTTTTGATCTATTTTTGACCTATCTCACTGATAGGTCATGTTTCTCTGGGATCTACTGCTTACGTCTGGACCGAACGCCATCCCGAGTTACCGCATTGTTTTCTGTTCCTGGCGCATGCGCACTGGAAATCATCCTTAATGGAAAAGATCGGGACGCAGGTCACTGCGTCCCTGACATGCGCACAACGGCACAGTCAAAACCGGAGGGTTGACCCGGAACTTCTACATCATGGAGGAAAGAAAATGGATATTTATTCAACGAATCCTTCTTGCCAGCTTGTGAAAACGAAGCAGAATGATTCCATTTGTCCTGATTTAATCAACTCAATGGTGAGTGACTTCGTTTGTTTGTTTCTTTTTTCTTAATAACAATGTGTCTCTTGTGGATTTTCCCCATTCAAAACCTCATAGGCCATAGAGCCACCGCGACCGAGCATTCAAGGATACTGGCGCGACCAGCTGTTATAAGTCCTGATGACTGAATTTATACCTTAAATAGCGAAATGTTTTTGTTGTATTGTATGCCGAATGTTAGATAAACAGTGATACTGTTGATTGAATATGTTGGTTCATGTAGTTTAGCCCGTTTTGATGAGTTTTAGGCTACTTTTCCTTAAAACGCATGGTGCTCTATGGGAGTTTTGAATGAGTGGCCAAAAATCGTAATTTACCTTATTTTGATGGGACATATCAGTGGATTTGACTTTATTTTGTTGTTAATTCACTTCATTAGTTGAGCTGATTGTCATGACTTGCTTGGTTAGTGGTTGTGGTCTGAATGAGATGTATTTATTTATTTGTGGTGTCAGTAGAAAGCTAATTGTGAATATTAAGTTATGTTTTTGACTTTGTCAGGTTGTTTTTTCCTTGAAACTCGCACAACTTCTGTTGTGACCACATTGTGAGTTTTTTTTTTATTTGTATCTGATTATATTTCTATTATATTATATTATTAAGGTCTCCTTATTTCTTTACTTATTTTTTATTGTTTGATGTGTAGAATTAGATCTAACAGCACCACATTTTTAGAGGACTGGTGTTAGGGATTTTTACCAGCAAAATATTCATTCAGATGAAAATATTTTGCATTATTTCCTGCCCTAGTGGTGAGATGTGATTTTTCGCACATCTGAAAACTGACCTGCAAAAATGCGCCCCACCCCAAAAAAATTTCACCAGTCGCCACTGGATGTAAGTAATGTGAAGGATGTCATCAATAGTTCTGCACCACAAACAACTCAAGCATACAAAATCTTCTCCCAGCAAACAGCTAAAGGTGCAGCTTTACACACCTCCTGGTTAAACCCTCCACAGTATGTGGATCAAATTATACCCACCAGGGTGAATTACTCAGTCCTCATCAGCAAAGAAATCATTTCCTACTGTTTGTCATCAGCAGAAAAACACAGGAGCTAACACTGATGTGATAACCCGAGAATAGATTGTGCTAATTACTCACCATGCAGTGACTGAGAACGGCTACATTAGCCAACTGGAATCTGACAAACAAGAGTAATAAGTATTAAATAGTCCGTTCTATGCACACAGGCTGGTGGGGGCGAACTGATCGGAGGGCGGGGCGGGGTTCGATGGTTCGACTGCAAATGTGAGCAAACAAAAATCCAAGATGAGAATTAGATGTAGAAGCCTGCAATTATCTCATCACTCCACCGTGTTGTCACTAATTAAAACTTATAAACACACATTAGACACTTCTAAAACATGAGGGTTTTACAATCAAATAGAAATAAATAAATGAAGCAAACAGGAAAGTTAGGAGCAATTACAATTTTAAATGTAACCTAATTTCACTCCTCAGGTACATTAGTGTCACACTGTTCTGGGTGAAAAGACACTTAGTGTATTTGTTAGACGCTCGGCTTTTATTTGAGCGTTTCTTAGAAACTAGAGTGACATCCTGTCATGGACGCGAGTGGGACATGTCCCCCACACTTCCCGTGACAGTGCCTTCTGTCCCCCGCACCTTTTTCAGCCATTTAATCTGCTAATTTGCATTAACGTTTTTTTCGGAGACGTCTTTAAACACACCTTAGACACACACACACTAACGCGAGCATCCAGTGGATCACCGACAGCAACAGAGGAACAGCAAAAGGCAAAAAAAGACAACAACAGAAAAACTTTGCACAGTTTACTCCAAACAAACTGTGTAAGTTGAGTTATGCTGTTGCATAATGTTAGCTAAAGCACCCAGTGATTAAATGGTTCTTTAACCACTAGGGGTGAGATGATTGAATGTGAGAGGATGATGAATAACTCAATAGATCTCTGAAAATCTGTCCCCCTCACTCCTGCGATGACGGTGTCGCCCTTGCATCCTGCTATCACTTTTGATTTTGATTTTATTCTAAAAGTACTCAGACGTTTCCAAGCTGCAACCAATCAAGGTTATCAACAAAAACCAGTCAAAGTTTAACTGGAAGTAAAGTGAAGCTGAGAGGAGATTGCTGATTGGTGGAGCCTGAGCATCGAATTGGTGAAGTTTATTTAAACCAATGAGTGGTCAAACAAAGGGCTGACCAGTGACAGGATAGATATCTATAAATATAAAAACACAGGGTTACGTTAAATGAGACGGAATAAAAGACGACACAAAGAAGAGCAAACGACCGTTAAGATGCAAAACATCGGTCCAACTCAAACGACATCAAAGGCTGTTGAAGATTTAAAACCAAGATGTTTTCCCAGAGCTTGGTGCCACCACAGAAACCAGCCCACCTCTGAGCTTTAGCCTGGTGTCTGGAACATGTCATGTGGCCTGTTGGAGGACGATACAGCTGAAGACTAAAGAGGTGGTTTTGGACTTTCAGGTCTAAGCAGGATGAAGCTGTGAAGCTGGTGAAAACAGCAACAACAACAAAAACCTGGACCTGAGCATGACCTCTGACCTTACACAGCCCAGTCTCCGTTTTACTGGTGTGGCGTGGCCAGCATCCTGACTGTCTGGTAGGGAAACTGCTCTGAAGCTACAGAGAACCGATCCAGTCCAGGCACTATTCACCTTCCTACCTTCAGGCAGAAGACTGAGCAGCCTCAGAGCCTGAAGCTACAGCAGCCACCTTTTTTTTCTTACTCCAGTGGGATTTTTGAGATAAAACTACTTAAATTTACAAATAAAAACCAGCAACTGAAAGTTGATCTGAGGTCAGAATATGGATGAACTGGTTCACAGCCCCAACAGGACATAACCCTCATGATTTTACTGACGCAGCAGCGTTTCATCTCAGGGAGGACGGAGTCTCAACGACATTACAGAACGAAGCGCAGCAGAAGGAAGACTGATGAAACAATAATGTCACTGTGCAACAAGTTTATGAGCTCTGCTGCAAATCAGAGGCAACCAAACCATCAGCTCTCCTGCTGCTGATGTGAAACCTGTACATAAAGCCAAACTGAAACAACCAGCTGACTGGAAGAGCTGAAACTCTCTCCAGCTGCTTAGCTCTCTGCACACTAGCTGTATGGTGGTTGTTGGGATGGAGACCTTCTCTGGTGGCTACCTGATCCTAGACCTGCAAATCCATCTACAACTTTAGCACCATGCCAGGTTAAACCAATCAACCATAACTTCTTGATCCTCGATGGCTCAGAGAAGCGTCTTCATGAATGAAGCTGTGGCTTGTTTTTATAGTTTGGATGGAGGACTATTTTGACCATTTTTGATGTTTGAAGGAGGGATCTGAAGCTGAAGGATATGAATCCTTTTTGCAGTCTCTGAAATACATCACAAACTATGTTTTTGGTGGAATTTCTTTTGGATTTGAAGTACTTGTGGGCTTCTTAATTTCCCTCTGGAATTAAAGTATTTTTGATTTGATTCTTTGCAAAAGATAAATAATTGAACAAAAAAGACAACAAACCAACCGATAAGATATCTAATATTTGTTTAATCTGTGGGAATAAAAATAGTCTTGTCTGACGTTTAACAAAATATTTCAAACCAAAACGATCGGCTGCTGATGGAAAACAGACGATAAATCAGCATGACCAGCTTAATTGGTGATTTTCAAATATCACTGATATCATTTGATATTCTTTAAATATAGATCTTAGAAAAAAAATGCGATTGGTTGAAATCAGTGGAGATCTCAAGTTTCAAAACAAAAAATCCCAAACTAACCCATCTGTTGGACCGAAGCTACACAAAACGTACAAAACACGCTTTAAGTCAAATGCATAATTGTATCAAATAAACAAGAGGCTTCGACCTGTTGATGGCTTTATATGTTTGAAATATCAGCCGGAGCGTCTAATTACTAACGTGTTATCATAGACTCTGTTTTTGTGCAGCTGTGTGTGTGTGTGTACTGGTGAAAGCTGTGTGACGTGTGTGTGTACATGGATGCATTCTGCATTCCCACAGGCACCTCTGTCCACACACACACCCACCCACACCACAGCTGTATAAACAGATCACTCCACCATCACACATCAGCTCTGTCAGCTGCAGGATGGCAGCGAACATCAGCCAAGACCGATGCATTCTGCTAGCCCCATGGAGGGAGAGACATTCTAGGGAGCTTGCTGTGGTGGGTGGGGGTGTTTATGACGTCGCCCCCCAGGCCCTGACAAACCTCTCGATGCCCACCTGTGGAGAGCAGTGGCTTCTGTCTCCAAGTTGTCCTGTCAGAACCCGGTAAGCTGTGCAGATGAGCAACCAGCCTTCCAGCTAACAGAAACCTTCAGCTGCAGATGCCACGCAGTGTGTGGTGGTGTTACTGCTACAGGGAGGAGAGGGGGGTGAAGGTGGGCAGATGTTCAGTGGAAGGAGAGCGCATCGATACACAAAGAGCTCATCCAAAATCTGGATTGTGTTTGTGCCGTTCCTCTTATCTTATTCGACTACAAGGTAAAACCTGTAAAGATGCATCCATGAAACACAGCTAAACATGTGGGTAGCACCTTCAAAAAGTACAAAAACCCAAAGAAATAACACTCATAACATCATCTGAGAGGCATCCTGGTGCCGATCAGGCCAGACCAGCCTGGTTTTAAGAGCATTATCCGGTGGGTTCATAATACCAGGTTTTCACCTGTCCCAACCTCATTCAGTCCGAGAAAAAACAACCTTTCTGACCTTTAATTTCCTAACGTTTTCTCTTTTCTTCTCTTTAAGCGAATGACCTCAGCTGTATCTAACAGCCTTTTTAGCACCTGGGCAAAAGGAGCGGGGGGGGGTGTGAGCGTTGCATGCTGTTGTGCCATGCTGTTTGCCAGAAAGAGCAGCGGGTGTCCGTCAGCCCCTGAAAGCAGCAAGCTGTCTGCTGAAGTATAGCTCCCAGTCACAACAGTGTGTGCTGTACACGCTGAGCAGAACCCGAGCAGGTAGACGGCTCGACACCGAGGTAGCAAAGTAAACAAGACTGTTTTCAGACGGTATGATGAAACGCTCTGAAAACAGAAACCGCTCACTTCTGATCTCCCAATTTGTTGCTTTTACCCACAACTTTATAGGATAAAAACCCTTCTAAGTTCTGATTGGGAACCTTCATGGTTAAAGGGACTGTGGGGGCCATTTTGAAGTGTGTTTCTGAGCCAGTTATATTCATCGTAGTGCTCTTAGTGGCCTCATTTTGGAGAAACAGTCTTTCAGGATTGATGAGTTAATAGTTAGCCTAGCACAGCCCAGGTCAACGTGTGTTACTGCGTTTTAAATCAGATCCACTCACCAACATTTCAATGAAACTCATTCAAACGGTATTTTGTAAACCTTGAATGGTTATTAATAAGGAGATCTATGGTAATTTACAGATGTTCCGCTGCTTTGCAGATGATACTCTGATTTATTTATACAGGAAAGTTAAAACTCTTTCTATGAAACATTAAGATATGGATGAATTCCTTTATGAAAACTAAACAGACGCTGATTGGGATCCACCATCACAGAACTGACCCAGATGCCAATCTCAACTTTAAGGCTCCGCCCACTTCTACCCACCGGCCTTCAGCTGGAGGAGCATCTGATCCGATTCAGCGTCTTCATGGCTTTGATTTAACTTTATAGGATGTTAGTTTCTATATTTTAGCTCCATTCTATTCATCCTTACTTTACCTCACTCTTCGTGCCTCACTATCAGAGGTTGCATTCGACGTTTTTCTTGCCCATCATTTCAACTGACAGGTAAAAAGAAATCCAGGCAAAATCTATTTTCACCATCACCTCATGATATATTCAGTAGCATTTAATTGTCATTTATTTTGAATAATGTTCAGTCTGAAGCTGAACAGAGAATCCACATTGTGTCGTCACATCGGTCAGATGAACACATCTAATTTTTTTCTCTATGGTGACAAAAACCACTGACTGTGGCCCCAGTAGCTACATAGAGACTATGAAATTAAAGGTCTGAACAGTTCACCTGCTGTGGTCTGAGCCACTGCTGGACTGGTCATCAGGCGTGCTGGGAGTTTGTTAACTTTCACGAACGGCTCCTTTTAATTTGCACTTCCTGCTGCTAAGGAGGCGAATATGGGTGTTGCAGCATTTGCAGCTCCTTTTTTACTGCCAGCGCATATACAGCTTTTTAAAATGAAACCAAAAGAAGTTGGGTGTTTCCTTACGCCTGTTGCGTAGTGTGCAATAGGTTACTATAGCAACCGGGATGTTTGGTTCAACTGATCTACATCACGCTTCGAGAGACAAAACTAATTCATCTGCTCACTCGCCACCAAGTGGTCAGGGGTGTGAATTACAATCTGTCAGTATGTGTCATCCTGATTCATCCCTTTAGGTAATCAGTAGTTGGTAGTAAAACACTATAATACAAAATTAGCTTTATCCAATATCTTCTATCAGATAAATATAAAAATGTCAACTCCATCATGCTTAGCTGAGGTACACACTTCAGCCAATGAGCTTTAGAAGATTGTGACAAACTCTCAATGTGGTTCAAAGTTCTGACCTAGAGTATGGAGGTTAGGTCAGAAGATGTCACTACATTGATTAAAAACAAAGCTGCTACTAAATTGGCACAATTTGGGATTAAATTAAAACATTATAGTTCTTTTTTATCCCCGACATGTAAAAAAGAAGGTAAACAAGAACTTGCCTGCACCTTTACATGTCTGAAAAAAATGAACAATATTTCCTTAAAGAAAGGAAGACATAATGAATAAAGTATAAACTGTCAATTGTCAGAAAAAGGATCGAGCTTCACAGTATGACATTTGAACATCTAAACTGTAGATAAAATGTAACATCTGATAGCGATTTGTTCAAACTAGGCCTCAGTTTCTAACTTTAGAAAATTCTGTTTATGGGAGGAAATTTTGAACCCTTGTAAATGTTTAGAGATATTTTAGATGCTGTTTGAAACGTGTCACTGTCCAGTTAAATAACTTAAGACACTGGTCAGGTAAAACTATTTAAACCTGCAATAATTACAGCTCTGTATCAATGCATTTGTGTAAATCTACTTTACTGAAAGTGAATAAATTAATTCATATTAGCGTAAAACTATAACTAAGTAAAAATGTCTGATCGAGTCGATGGACTTTCTGAGGTAAAGAAATGAATTTATGGGGAGCAAAGCGTCTCCTGTCACCAGGTAGAGCAGCGATCCGGACACCTGGGGTCGATTTCTGCATGCATCTGGCCTTCAGCGCCCCGTGGTGAGCTGTCATTATCATATCAAAGACCTTTTGGTTGCAGAGAGAAAAAGAAGAGCCAGCACTTCAACAGCCTCTCCATCCACATTTTGCATGAATCCATTTGAATATCTATGGGAGGAGATGCAGACGGACTCACACATAAACAGGTGCACTTTCACACAAACATGCACGTACTGCATCATTGTTTCTCTTTTCTGTGATTTATTTCCCTCTTTGTGATAGAAGCTGCAGGTAGGACATGGCAACCAGACAACCTTGATCCAGGATGCGCGTCCTTCTGCTTCATGAATATGTTCATTCAAATCCAACCCCGTTTTTTAGGCTCCCAGGCTGCGAACAACAATACTGTGTCATTACAGGCAGCGCTATCATTCTGTCCTCTCCCAGCCACAAAACCCACAGACAGGAATGTGCTTTCTGCAAAAATCATTATGGAGGCTTTTCATTGTGGCTCCGTGGGGAGAGCAAAACAACAACAACTAAAATACTGTCATGGTGACAGACTTCTTTTTTTTTTCAGCGAGATCTGCTGCAATCTCGTGAAACAAACCAAAAATTAAGGTTATCTGCTGTGAATATAAATTAGTATGTGGTTATATTTTATCTGCTACTGTGTGCAAACAATTTATACAGGAAAATGTCACATTTGTCTATGAAAAGATGAAAACCGACAGGAATAGGAAGACTGTTTTAGTACAAATTCAAATGAAAGGGTACATTTTACGATGCATTGAAACAACTCATTCATAGGGGCGGGATCAACGGTTGTCAATCAAACTGTCTTCACATGTTATTGGATAGCACTAGGACCAATCACAGCGGCTTAGCAACAACCGGAGCAGCTGGTAACTTTTACCGTATCCCGTCGGCAAAGCAGCCAATACATTTGTTTTCAAAATAAAAGACTTAAAGCGGCTCTCTGGATTATGTTTCTCTGTATCAAAGTTTTCTAAATGTTCTAAATGATATTTCAGGTCTAAACTATGATCTATGGGTTGAGTTCCACAACATCTGTCATTCTGATGAAGACCCTCCTTCCTCCTAGAGACCCCTTTCCATTATTTCTTGCCGCCGACATTTTTCAGCCAATGAAATTCAAATGTCTGCATTCTCTCAACATGCACGCGCATCGACCAAACCTGTACCAGTAGGGGGCGCTGTCGTACAGGACGCTCCGTGTGTTTCTCTGCCGTCTCAGCCGTTCACTGAGGACTCACGGCTCATTTCTACTAAAAACCTACCCATTCTCCAGATAAAGATGGATTTATTTTCATTTTTAAACCTTTCACCTCACAGAATGACAAGGCTTGACAGGGTTACGCGTTTATTTTGGTCAGAAAGTTCATCCAGGGCCGAGTCAAGTTCAGCTTCAGAGTCCAGCAGCAGCTCTCTGCTAACAGAGCTAATATCAGAAGCAGCAGGGACAGAGAGGGCTCTTCAGACCCTCGTAGTGTTGTTGGAATAAGATTGTGAACTGTGAGTGATTAAACCCTACACATTGAGCTGTACAGTTCATGTCCGAAGTATATGCGCCGCGTGCACGCGCGACCGGACGAGCGTGTCGAGATGTTTTGAGGAGGAGCCTTTGGACGCTAGATTCAAAAACTGCTCTCCTGATGAAATCCTCCGGAGTGCCGCTTTAAGTTCCTCTATCTGTTTAAAGAAAAATCTAAATCGTCCAAAGTTGATGACAAAGCCGTTTCAAACAAACGCAGTTCCTGAGCTGCTGCCATGTTGTTTAATTTCAGAGTCAAAGCTCTGTTGTCATTGGCTAATCCCGCCCACCAATCTGTTAGAGCGTTGTGAAAAACCCAATAATTTTATATTGAAACAGCAGTGTTTTTGTGGTGTAGCGAGACCCACCCTCCATCTGGGATACCTGGCTTTAAATCCCAGCACCAGCATCCATCTTTAGATGGTTAAAACTTATTGTTTAGGGGCGCGTGGTGGGCCAGAAATACGTGGGTCCGATCTGGCCCGCGGGCCGCCTATTGAATAGCCCTGGTCTAGTTTACTACACTGCAAAAACTGATTCCTAAGAATGTAAAATAGCCTTGTTTTTAGACATGTTTACCCCATTGGCAGATTGTTTTGCTCAAATCTAGAAAATTTGACCGTATTTAAGAATATTTGACCTATTTCAAGTAGGGCTGTAAGGATATATTTTCTTTTTAGACAAAAAATAATAAATAATGTCTAAAAACAAGGCTACTTTACTTTCTTAGAAATCAGTTTTTGCAGTGTAGGCTAATTCTGAACATGAACACGTCCTTTTATAGATCTACAGGCTGTTCAGTTTATTACAACTTTAAAAATTCAAATGTAAAAAAGATGTAATGGTAGCAATAAATAGAAAAGATGAAGTTTTAGCTAACATTTTATTGGTCGATTTTGTAGAGAGAGGACAAAATCACTCCGTGGTAAACACCTCAGATCCCTGGTCTAAGTTTATAACATAAAAAACAAAACAAAAAAATACATTAACTGACTCTGAAGTCAGTTTTTTTTTAATGCAACAAAAATGCAGATATCCACTGCCTATATCTCAGAACTGGATTTTCTTTAACACTAAAAAGCTGCTTATATATTATTTCAGAACAATTGGAAACAAAACATTTATTTAGTTGTTGTCAAGTTTTTTGCTCAGACATGTAAAAAATTAACCAAAACCCGACAGGTTCACCATTTATTTCATAAATGAATAAAGCACCCATCCTAGTGAGTCACCAGTGCACTGTCAGAAATAAAGGACAAGAATTGTACCTTTTTTTGTCACTGGGGTGGTACCCTCAAAAGTACAGTTTTGTACCTTTAACTGGGGGTTATATCCCAAGGGGAACAAATATGTACCTTTTAGGGTACATATTTATACTCCTTAGGGTACATATGTGTCCCCTAAGGGGTACAAATTTGTACCCTAAGGTACAGGTTTGACTAGTAAAAGGTACAAACTACAAAGGTAAAAATT
Source organism: Callopanchax toddi (assembly GCA_006937965.1). Classification (NCBI taxonomy): domain Eukaryota; kingdom Metazoa; phylum Chordata; class Actinopteri; order Cyprinodontiformes; family Nothobranchiidae; genus Callopanchax; species Callopanchax toddi. The sequence goes on along the minus strand of SSNR01000067.1, from coordinate 2,529,365 downwards.
TGTACCCCCAGTTAAGGTTCAAAAAGGTACCCTCAAAAGGTACAATTTTGTACCTTAACTGGGGGTACAAATTTTTACCTTTGTAGTTTGTACCTTTTACTAGTCAAACATGTACCTTAGGGTACAAATTTGTTCCCCTAAAGGGTACAAATATGTATCCTAAGGGGTACAAATATATTTGTACCCCTTAGGATACAACCCTGCAGTTAAAGGTACAAAACTGTACTTTTGAGGGTACCACCCCAGTGACAAAAAAGGTACAGTTCTTGTCCTTTCATTTCTGACAGTGTGGTTACCGTGGTAACCCAAATGAACCACTGGCAGCAGCTTTGACAATGACTTGGATCTTTGTTCTCGTTACACCTCTTCTACAGTTTATAGATCAAAGGATGGCGTTCTGTCAGCGTAGAGCAACAGTTCTGACTCACCATCTGGTTTTACAAAAGAAAGCTCACAGATAGAAATTTTAGAAAAAGCTACAGCAAAAAGAGTGACAGGTCACTAAAAAAGCAGAAGTTGTTTCATCTTTTGGTGCTATACTTTCAAAAAACCCTCAAGAGAAGGTCACAGTAATAAGGTGCATGAGCTGTTCAGACAAATAATTCTCTTTTTTAAATCGCACCTTCTCAAACATCTTTAAAACGTTTTTTACCAGTTCATAAAAGATCTTCCAGTCAAACAGAAGACACAACCAGACCTTGAATGAAGCTGCTGCAGATTGAAAAATTCTGATACATTTGTTTCATCCATTTCGAAGAACTCACCGACCATCTTTGAAAAGCGTGTTTAACAGAAAGGATTTCGTTTTTCTGTGAAGTACGGAACAATGCTGAGATTAACTAAAATAAAAACGGTGAAAACAAACAAATAAAAACAGAGGCCACAATCAGACAGACAAAGAAAGAGCTCACAGTCTCATGTTGGCAGCACAAATTAGACTTCAAGGAAATGAGTTTTAGTTTGAGGGAACAAATGATTAACTGAAGGAAAAAGGTCAAACCTGTAAAGAGAAGCAGAGGAAATCAGCTCATATTTGTCTCCTCAGTTTGTTTCGCCTCATCATGATGCAGATTGTTAAGGATGCAGATTTCACCTGTCAGAACAACAGCCTGCATATCCAAGTGTTCCTCTTTTCACTTACATTCAGAATCAGAACGGATAGAAAAGAACAAGCATTATAGCATGAAAATGCTTCAAAGATGTCCTGAATTCAAAAGGAAAAAGTAGTTGTGACAAAAAAACATTAATTTCTGCAGCTTTCTCTCAGAAAAATGATGTGGAAGACTTCTGAAAGAGCTGTCACAAATCATGGACGACCCATGGTGAACAGCAGGAGACTCGCTGAGTCACTCCAACAAAACTGAACCAGACATGAAAACCAACTCGACATCGAGGCCGACTGCAAAACCCTGATCTGCCTTAGTCACCAATATTCACAACTAATCAATTCAAATAACAGTTCTCTACAACAATTCTCTACAAAATAGAGTTTATTCAAATCTACTTTTTAATGTAACAAACAAAAAGAGGCTACTAACAAAGGACAGATAACCACAGATGGAACAAAAATGTTTTTATTAGTTTGGAACCATGGGTCATAATTTACCCTAATCTTTATTTAGTGAAGAAAATGAGAATGTTTCTCATATCTTGGATCATGGCTTTAAAAATCATTTAAAAAGCAGCAAATTATGATTAAATCAACAGAAGAAGCCAATCTGCTTCTTAAACTACCAACATGAACCCTTTACCTGCATGTGACCAACCAACAACTAGCTAACCAACCAACCAACCAACCAACCAACCAACCAACTAAACAAACAAACAAAAAACTAACCAACCAACCAACCAACCAAAAAACTAACCAACCAAACAAACAAACAAAAAACTAACCAACCAACCAACCAACCAAACAACCAACCAAAAAACTAACCAACCAACCAAAAAACTAACCAACCAACCAAACAACCAAAAAACTAACCAACCAACCAACTAACCAACCAACCAACCAACCAAAAAACTAACCAACCAACCAACCAAAAAACTAACCAACCAACCAACCAAACTAACCAAAAAACTAACCAACCAACCAAACAACCAAAAAACTAACCAACCAACAAACTAACCAACCAAC
>SSNR01000067.1:2509087-2525472 GCA_006937965.1 Callopanchax toddi | reverse complement strand
AGTAACCCCCCCCCCTCGTCTGACCACATGCTGATGATGTTCAGAGTCGTTTGGTGTCTTGTTCCTGAAGCTGAGACAGGTTTAAACATAAATCAGATATTTTATCTTGTCATATAGTATACTCTCTAACACAACTCAGTTATGCACCTTTCTGTGTTGCATTATGGGATGCTTTAAATTTTAAAGACACAGTTATTCATAAGTCTTGTTTTTAACTCCTGTATGTTGCTTTCCTTTCATGTTTATTCTATACTTATTCAAATGCTGTAATGACTTCTGTATTATTTCACTGTTCGAGTGGTAAAAATAGCTCCGACCTTCAGGCCTTTAAAGTTGAGCTTGGACATTTGAAAGTGAACAAACCTGCCCCTCTGCACTGCTGAGGAACTAACTTCTCATCTGTTTTATTTTCAACCTGTCACTGTGATGAAGTATGCTAATATTCCTACTTTACAGTGTGTGATAAAACTCTAATAAGCACAGTATGAAGGGATGATGGATGCTTCCTCGCAGGCTGGGAGTCTCTGCTTGTTACTTCCCTTTAGGCCCTGCAGCCTGAGACGGAGGGATTTTCTATACTTTTCCACCCTTTTCTCTCGTCTACAACAGAAGTTCGATTGGTCATAATGTTCTCCCATTTGCAGCTCGGTATCGATCACCTCCATGGACCCTCCGCTCCAGCCCTCACCTCCAACCTCCAACTTTTCTCCATCACTTTCTCTTTCTGCTCTTCTTTTCCAGCTGTTTCTTTCTCAGACTTTGCCCCTGACACTTATACAAGCGCGGTGAACAGCATGCCATCATTATTACTAAATCACTCTGGAATCGATGAGTGAGTGCAGATGCTCGGCAGTGCGTTTACTGCTGGAGGATGGTGGAGGACTGCCGTTCTAGAAGATGACTAAAACTTTGAATCAGCTGGTAAACTTTATGGAGGTGAAACTCACTTTTTACACAATACTTGAGAGTTTATCTGATAATTCACTTTATCATAAATGTGCTGTACACTGTGAGAATTTATATAAATAATAGGAATAAGATTTAAATCGACAAGACAAACTGACCCAAACAACCAGTGAGATTTAGCTTCCCATGCATGCAAGATGCATGATGGTAAAATTAAAAAGCCTGCATATACAGGTATCCCCAAGAATTTTGTAAATATTGGAAAGCATTGCTTGATTCCACATTATTTGGGATTCAGATCCTGTTTCTTTCATTCCTAAACATTCAAATTTATCTTAGATAAAAAGGTCAAAGTCAGATTTGTGTACTCACGTCTGCGACGCCGGCCTCCAGGATGCTGACCTTAGCCTCCTTCTCTAAAGCTTCTTTCTGCTTCACTACAGTGCCAAAAAAAAAAGACAAAAAACAAACATTAACCTGATTTATAGAGTTTTCTTAAGGTTTTTACAGCAAAACCAATGAAAGAAACACATTAAAAAGCATCTCAGTGATCAGAAGAACTCAACCAAAATAACGTTCCTACAGAAGCTGTGTGCACTGAAGTAGTCTTCATTCATCTCTGATGACCTTCATGATCTGCTTTTTGTCTCTGTTATTAATCTGTGGGGAAATTCAGCCTCACAAGCTTTTAAATGTGTAGCTGAGACATCGGTTCGTCCTCTTGTAGCCGTTAGCTCATGACGGAAAGCAGAACCAGTCTAAAGAGGCTCAGTTTCATTTAGAAAACAAACATTATCCACAGGAAACATTTCAGCATCTTGGACAAAACAAAGCACATCAGAGCAAAAACACATTCAACTCTATGATCATTTTGAACCATGTTATCTTGTGTTTTGTGTAAAATGACTACTAATTCTACTCAATGCTCAGGATGTGTATATATTAGAATAAAAACATGACTCCCATCATGCACCTTCATATTTCAGTTATACCCATTCAATGCTTAAGTCAGTTTGAGGTGAGCATTGGTGTTCAATGTTAAATGTTCAATGTTAAATCATAGGAGGAAACAAACATGTTGAAAATAAATAATTGTTTCATCACTCCATCTGTTATTACATCATCCATTTGATGATCTTTAATTCCGTCTAAAACCACAAACTTCATCCCATCAGCACCGTCATCCAGACCAACTGATGTGGAATTTGATTTTTAACTTTCACTTCTTGCTGGTTGTAATGTTTAAAACATCGAGGACCTTTCTGCTCCCATTAAGGTACCAAACGTTACAATTCTAGGAGACTAGCTGATGTCCACCAGGAACTTTTAGTGTTGTTTAACCAACTGATAGTTAAAGGTGTGATGTAATAATATTGTAGGGGCTGAACAGATATCCCAAACGCCTTTAAGCTACAAGTGGATACGGCAATACGTTAACATTTGTAAGTCACATGGGCGTAGACTTGGCGTGGACGGAGGTGACGTGTCCCCACCAATAATTTGACCCAAGGGTGCAGAATTTGCGCTGCATCCCCACTAATAATACGTGCAGACCAGGTGCTGTGCGCTGAGTCATATGTGTCTGGATCAACCGGCGCGAGCCCCTCGCGGCCCGTGGCGAGCCACATACGCTGATGGCACTTGCTTTGGTTCTGGATGAGGACTGGCCATTGGGCATTTTGCCAGTGATGGTAACTTTGGACTGGTCCCTGGACTGGGACCAGGACGGATTGCTTAGATTTACACTTCCTGTTTTGGTGAATGCTGAAACAGGTGGCCCCCCTAATCCACCCCCACACGCCCTGTCTGGTCCCCACCAAGGTCAAGAGCAAATCTACACCATTGGTAACACACATGGACTCAGTCAGACTGTCAGTCTGTATCATACTGCCTCGCCTCCTTCTGCTTTATCTGTATCTGGGTATCGGGGGCAGCATCTCACGTAGGAAATCCCAGACTGTCCACTCCACCAGCTCCTCCACTGGGACCCCAAGGTGTTCCCAGTCCAGGCTGGAGATTTACTTTCTCCAGCTTTTCCTGTTTTTGACCTGGGAACCTCCTGCCAGCAGGACATGCCCAAAACACCTCCCCAGGGCGGCGTCTAGGAGGCGTCCTGACCAGACGCCTGAACCACCTCTAGTGGTTCTAGGCTGAGCCCGGCCATCCGGTACAGGAAACTCACTTCAGCCCCTTGTATCCGCCATCTTGTTCTCTCTGTTGTTAGCTAAAGCTCGTGACCATAGGTGAGGATTGGGATGTAGATCAACCAGTAAATAGAGAGCCTCTCTTTCTGGTTCAGCTCCTACTTCACCACAACAGACCAGTTCAGCGTCCATCACTGCAGACGCTGCCCCAATCCGCCTGTCGACCTTCCTCTTTTCCTGAGTCGTGAACAAGACCCTGGGATACTTGAGGAAGGACTTCTCCCCTGACCTGGAGTTGGCAATCCACCCTTTTCCAGTCAAGTCCAACCCATAGTGTCCATCCCATATTCTCAAACGTGTGCAACGGGACGCAGGTGTGGAGAGGAATAAGTTCAAAACGTACTTGTTGTGAATGATCTGCTTTAGCTAAATGTTCTCTTCTACAATAAAACTGAGGATTAAAATCAACTGAATTTAAGGAGAGATTTAAGGTTTAGGTGCAAAAAAAAAAAAACCTCCACATGATTCAACCAAACATTCAGACTCTAAATGAGCTTCAACTGTAAAATGTCATCACTTTATGAAACGTAAAACTTTAACCTGAACTGCCTTCAGGCAAATATTAAAACACATTTCCACACAAATAGAATTACAAGCAGCACACACTTCTCTCTCTCTCTCTCTCTCTCTCTTTCTCTCTCTCTCTCTCTAAATCCATGTAAAGAGAAACAAATGGAGGGTTTCATTTTTAATTCACAGCAGAGAACATATTAAAGGCAGGACAAAATGTTATGAAAAAAGCCAAAGCATACATAATTACGTTCACTTTGCATCTGAATACGGCGGTGGAGAGAGCGAATCTCCTTTGTTGACACACCAGGCAGATGAAGGATATGCAAATAGCAAGACTTGATGCTGTCACAGTCCTCCAAAGAGCTTTAATAATTAGTCTTTCAATCTGTCAGAGCATAATTCACTGGCCACTTTCAGCGATGTGTGGGCAGACTACAGATCTTGACCTTAGATTGTGCTGGTTTTAAAACGTGTGGGACTGAATACTTAGTTTCCACCTGAGACTACGTTACAGGCCGTTAAACGTGTGCACGCTTCGGTTACCGTGTGCGTTTTAGAAGTAGGAGTGACGGCTGAGCGCTTTGTGTCCAGGCTTTAGACGGAGACGTATGAACACCTTGTCTGTGATGTCCAGGTGGGCTGACGAGACTTAATAGTTCTGCCAGTCGTCTGCAGGGACTGAAGCGGCTGAATTGGTCTGTCAGCAGCACCTGGATAAACTTCTTGTTCAGCGAAACAAAATGACGAGTCTGGCTCCTTTTTGACTGAATGGTTCTGAACTTCTGATTGTGAAACGACACGCGGATGATTAGTTTTACTTACAGGTGTAGCTTCTGCTCTTTCTCCAGGTTAATTGTTCCAACTTCTCTTGTAGCTCAGTGACTGTTCACACATGGCCAGAGAGGATCGCCTCTCAGGTGATCAACAGCTGGGCTGTAATGGTTGGTTTGGTGTCCTTTCACACAGTAAGATCCCTGACGTGATGCTGCTGGCTGATTTCCTCCCCAGATCTCTCATTTTGATATGAAAAGGTTCATTTTGGGGGGAGATTGCTTCGCAGGCCTTTAGAGTCTAGAGTTAAATTCTAAATCACGTCTCTGCAATGACAAATTAGGACCGAAAATGTAAAATGGGAGGTGAATATTTTGTTTTGTTGTAGTTTCACAGTTTTGAGGTTAAAATATTGAGACTAAAGCTGATAAGGATGGAGTGAGAGATGGACCAGTGGATCTGGACTTTGGCCCTGTCTCAGTACTCGCACTTCCACCCTACGGTCTTCAATGAAGTGCACTTGGAATTATGGGTAATACCCTTTGCTGAAGTGTGCATGTAGAGATTGTAATTTAATGTAGTCAACTGATCTGTTATCGACTATTCCTGCCTTTTAACCCTCAGGCTTCATCGAGGACATTTTTGTCCGTTTGGGCAGTTTCTCCATGTTCGTCTGCACGCCATTTTAACACCGTTTGTGCAAATGGTACACATTTTTGTTGCAAAACCCCTCTCTTGACTAATTTTGAAATTCAATTTTGAAATTTGAAAATAGATCAAGGGAACACTATGGAAAAAAAAACACCATACTCTGAGTCGTTAGTGGACAAAAACATCCGCTCGTAAAAGTGGCTATAAAAAATGTATACATACATATTTTTTTTGCTTTTTTTTCATAGATCTGTTAAACAACTTCAGCCCTGCTCAAACATAAAAACTTCAATCATTTTGAGGATTTTAACTCTTGAAATGCCAGTTTGAATACTCAAAGTCACTGATGTAATTTATGAAAAAAACACAAAACATGAGTTATTTTCTAAAAAAAAATAATTTTTTGTGCACGGGGCATTTATTACAAATCAGTCATGGTTATCCGAGATTCAACCATGTTCTGGTCTGGTCGATAGTTGAACCTCAGATAGAAGAGGAGCAATGTGGTTTTGGTCCTGGTCCTGGAACTGTGGACCAGCTCTTTACCCTCTCTAGGGTGATGGAGGGGTGATGGGAGTTTGCCCAACCAATCCACATGTGTTTAGTGGATTTGGAGAAGGCTTATGACCGTGTCCCCAGGGGCACCCTGTGGGGGGCGCTCCAGGAGTACGGGGTGGATGGTCTTTTGTTAAGGGCCATTCAGTCCCTGTACCAGAGGAGTGTGAGTCTGGTCCTCATAGCCGGCAGTAAGTCGGACCTGTTCCCAGTGAGGGTTGGACTCCGCCAGGGCTGCCCTTTGTCACCGGTCCTGTTCATAACCTTTATGGACAGGATTTCTAGGCACAGTCGTGGTGTGGAGGGGGTGGAGTTTGGTGACAGGAGAATCTCGTCTCTGCTTTTTGCGGATGATGTGGTCCTCTTAGCTTCATCGAGCTCTGACCTACAGCTCTTGCTGGGGAGGTTCGCAGCCGAGTGTGAAGCGGCTGGGATGAGGATCAGCACCTCCAAGTCTGAGGCCATGGTTCTCGACCGGAAAAAGGTGGATTGCCAACTCCGGGTCGGGAGAGAGGTCCTGCCTCAAGTGGAGGAGTTCAAGTATCTCGGGGTCTTGTTCACGAGTGAGGGAAGGAGGGAGCGGGAGATCGACAGGCGGATTGGGGCAGTGTCTGCAGTGATGCGGACGCTGAACCGGTCTGTTGTGGTAAAGAGAGAGCTGAGCCAGAAAGCAAGGCTCTCGATTTACCGGTCGGTCTACGTCCCAATCCTCACCTGGTCATGAGCTTTGGGTAGTGACCGAAAGAACGAGATCGCGGATACAAGCGGCTGAAATGAGTTTCCTCCGCAGGGTGGCCGGGCTCAGCCTTAGGGATAGGGTGAGGAGCTCGGACATCCGGGAGAGACTCGGAGTAGAGTCGCTGCTCCTCCATGTCGAAAGGAGTCAGTTGAGATGGTTCGGGCATCTGGTCAGGACGCCTCCTGGACGCCTCCCTCGGGAGGTGTTCTGGGCATGTCCTGCCGGCAGGAGGCCACCGGGTCGACCCAGGACAAGCTGGAGGAATTACATCTTCAGTTTGGCCTGGGAACGCCTGGGCGTCCCAGCTGAGGAGCTGGTGGACTTGGCCGGGGAGAAGGTGGCCTGGGCTGCCCGACTTGGAATGCTGCCCCCGTGACCCGGACCCGGATAAGCGGAAGAAGGCGAGGGGGGCGAGGGGCAGTCATGGTTATGTCATGAAATATCTAAAATTTTGAATTTTTTGCATTTATAATTTTTGCGTAGCGACAGATTTAAAATTTACTACCCTCTTTCATGGTGACTTACAAATTACGAACCCAGTGGAACTTTTTCCAAAAAGAGGAGACACGCGCACGTCTGTTGTTTCGGGGTTTTTCAGGTTTAAAAAGTCGAACGTGACTTAGCCGCTAGTAGGCGGAGCTAGCCGGCGGGGCTAACAGGGCTAACCAGCAGCTTCACCATCTTAGCCGAAAACATGTCTTGGAATAATAATTACCAGGAATGTCTCAAGCTTAGATCTGTACCCTTCACCACTGCAGCTAAAACAGCTAGTAGCAGTAAGTTAGACGTCCATTAAAGACGTGTTCGCTAAAGGGACCGCTGATGGGAAAAAAAAGCCAACGGTGGGTCGAAATAACACAAAAACATTTCACGGTAGGTTATTTATATCTTAATTACTTCTCTCTTTTGACAAACATACTTTGAAGGGGTTATGTATTTACCTGCCTGTGACTGGACATGAAAAAACTATGATATTCTGCATATGAAAGTAAAATGGACTATTAAAAGCCGATCTAGTGCAGTAGTTATTTCATAATTAAAGAATATTATGGGTAGTAACGACCGTGTAAAAAAATACCGTCAAATACCGTAAAACCGATATAATTTTAAGAAAAACCATGATAAAATTTTTTGCCATACCGCCCAGCCCTACTTGTAATGCAGAAGTTTGTTCTATTTTTCTGAAAAACACATTATTACACTGGAGTTGGCAGAAGTAACATCGTGTCTTTGTTGTTTCTTCACTATTTCCCCTTTTCAGGGGCGTAACATGCACACATGCGGACTTCGGCAAAGTGCGTAGCGAGGGTGGAAAAGGGGGCGGGGACAAGGTCCGGATTCTACAGCCAGGATCATTGGGACACCTTAAGCACTCGCGCACCTCTGCGGGAACGCGCAACTGGGGTCGCAAGGGTGGAAGTACTGAGACGCAGCCCTGGTCTTCAGTATAAAGGATGTCGCTCTGATCCGTGATGGTTAAAGCTCCTGATCGACCAGGAGTGAGCAGCTGGAATGAGCTTCCTCCATGGGTGGCTGAGCTCAGCCTTATAAGCTCCATCATCTGAGGGACGTTTGGACTAGATCTGCTGCTCCTCTGCTTCAACAGGAGTCGGCTCAGGCATCTCATCAGGATGCCTTGCTTTGGAGGACTTCTGGGCTCTGGGAGGAAACCCAGAGGCAGGTCCAGGACTTGCTGGAGGGATTATAAAACCTCTCTGATCTGAGATCGCCTTGAGATCCTCCAGGAGGACCTGGAGAGTCACCAGAGAAAAGTCTGGGTTTCCCTCCTGGACCCTTAACTCCTGTGACCCAACCTTCCATCCATGAATGGAACGATGGACAGATTTTAGACTCTTATTGTGAAGGACTGATGGAAGGTGGCGCTGCTGTGGAGGTAAAGGTTACCCCTCTGATGAATTAAGAGACTGTCTCATATTCCTCTGTTACAATAATATTAAAAAACAAAAATAGAGTCAGGATCAGGAGGGAAATGGGTTCACACTGGATTTGAAAAGTTTTGACTTTATGCTCAACCTTTTAAATTTGATCCCAAAAATAGGAAACAAAAGATCTTGCTACGTTTCTCCTTCTGGCTGGTCTGGATGTTTAACCCGGTGTTGCATGCAATTGTTTTATTTTAGCATCTTCACTCTGAGGCTGTTGTCATTTATGATTGATAGCTGCAGCGGAGCCAATGAATCAATTTCCGAAACATGTTTTTTTTTAAAGAAATTAAGTTTAAAAGATAATAAAACAGGCAGATGGAAACCAGTATGGGAAGCCTTCGCTGCCTGAAGGGTTTTGGGTAAATTGGCGAAATCTATTAGAACTGTGATGGCAGGAAGGCGTAATTGAAGGGCTCTTTCTCTCACACAGCGTGTCACACCTACATGCACACAAACATTTAATTCCTGATACAGAATCAGAGTCAACACACAAACATGAAAGTGTCGAACGTCGAGGGGGGAATCAGAAAACTCCCCAGCAACACGATCGCCCGCCTGGCTTCCCGGAGTGACTTGCACTGCGGCCAACGAGCGTGACTACATCACAGACACCAGGCTCCTTTTAATTAGCCGACAAGTCTTTGGACCTCAAAACACCACGGCACTGCGGCATCCCTAAACTGTAGCCAAGAGCCGCTCGGACCATCCACTCTCATCTCCCGCGAGCTACAAATGAGTCCAAGTCGGATGAGAGCACAGCTCGTGAGCAGGCGAGCCGAGGCGCCTCGTTTGTACCCCAGCAAGCTTTCACTCCCAAACCCAAATTGGATCCATTTTTAAGAGGCTGCGATGGACCAGGTGTCGTGATCAGACCGACTGGCGACTTCTCTTTCAGCCTGACAGGCAGCACGGTGTGAAAATAAGCTGTAATGTGACAAAATGGGAATGTAGCAGCGACGGACTGCAGGCTGAGAGCGAGCTGAAGGTAAACGCTTTCTACTCGGATTATTCTCCTCTTTCCCCATTTGATGAATATTCCATCTTCCATCCTAACTCTCAGACACATTTGAACTGCAGCGAAAAACTGGGCCTGAAGGAAGAAACGTGACCAAATCTCATTCCAAGAAAAAAAAAAAGGGGGGGTGCCTTTTTTCTCCTCCAAAACATACGGAGGCGCTTCATTTGTCACTGGTGCCACCCCCATCCTGAATTTTGCTTTATGTTAACTCAATGTATCTGAGGCGCCTAGAGGGAAGCACAGCGAGCGCTGGGGATTCAGAAATGCTTCATTTTTCACTGCTGACAAAAGGAAAAGGCCCCGGCTGGCTCCCAGAGTCCAGGACCCACAGAATAGATGCTTTTGGAGCACCGAGGGGTCGTTATTCCAACCACTAACCACCACCACACAGCCACCCAGCCTCCACCTCTCACTCACATTTCAGAAGTGTATAATGGAAAGAAAACAAGCACCATCAGTCAGAAGCAAAGCTGCCAGGCTGGAAAAAGCTCAGTAAAGGGCTGGGATCACGTGGTTAGCAAATTAAACTCATCACTGGACATTTGAGTTATTTTCTACAAGGTAGGATGTTACTAATGCTTAATGTGTTGAAGATATTAAAACAAGGTTTCATGTAAAAGGGTTTTTAATCAATAAAAGGTAGAATATAGATTTAGATTGTTCAGTAGATAAAAACTACATTTACAAAACTATCCAAACAAATAAAACTCATCTCATTTAAAACTCTCCTTAATGTTATTTCACTGGTTTATTCCTGGGACATTAATTATTCGTTTTTGTGGATCGAAAATGCAGTTTGTTCTTATTTCGTGTGACTAAAGGAAGAATGGCCTCATGTTTAAACATTTAGGACTGAAACTGAGAAATAAGCAGCTTTAGGAAAAACATCTGAAGGCGAGAAGCTCCTCCCCCATCACTGCACGACAAAAAACACCTTGTACATCAGATGTAATAATAATAATAATGGATTTATATAGCGCCTTTCTAGACACCCACACTCACACATTTACTCTGGTGGAGGTAAACTACGACAGACGTCTGTAGTCACAGCTGCCCTGGGGCAGACTGACAGAAGAGATACCATTCTGACCATCGGCCCTTCTGACCACCACCAACATTCACACACAGTCACACAGGCAAGGTGGGTGAAGTGTCTTGCCCAAGGACACAACGACAATCTAACCCAGCCGGAGCTGGGGATTGAACCGGTGACCCTCCGGTTACCAGACCGGCCACTCTCCCAACTGAGCTAAACGCCGCCCCTCTAAGATGTGTCCAAACTTGTTTTAGATGCAGGCCGAAATCACCTCGTCTGAAAAGAAATAATTTCATTGTCATTTTAAAGTTCATTTTTACCCGCTCAAAAATGCATTAACTATGGAATATTTTTGATCACATAAAATGTGGGATCTGTAAAACTGTTGATCTGAGACATAGAAAGGTCCTACTAATTGGGAACCAATGCCCTAAATGAAGAAAATCATCAAACCCCTGGACTTAATGGGTCGGCTGTTTTCTAGTTTCTTGGACTTGAAGATAATTTGAGTCCATTAACAGCATCTTCATCGATGTTTGGTCAACATTTATGAGTGGTGCTAAAAGTACAAATAAAATGGTTAGTGGTTCAATTTACTATAAAAGTAAATTAAAAGTAAAAAAAACTGGTTTAAAAAGACAATTTGTATTGTATTTAACTTCTTTCTTACCAGTATTTTCTTTCCTATACGGCTATAAAGAAGATGGATGTGTGCATCATCTATTCTCTTAAACCTTAAAAACACTAAGCAAAATTATTACAGGATTTGAGAGTAAAACGATTAAAACTGCACAAATAAACTTGGTGTTTTTATCTGAGAACAAATGGGTCACAAACCAGAGCAACGAGAACAGTAATGGCCTCCACCCATCCACCCTCCTTCCCTCAGGCAGAAAACTGACCTGACTCAAACCCACAAAACCAAGACTGAGAAGCAGCTTCCTCCCTGAGGATGAGCCTCGTGAACTCTGACCTTTGAGCTGTTCTCTGCACTTTACAGAATGATTGTAGTCTAGTTTAGGCTGATTATTGTAACATTATTAAATGACAGTATAGCAAACAGCAGACTCTGTGAAGGTGTGTTTATTAATGTGAGGGTCAGGGGTAGAAGACACTTCATCTAAAGGGATCTGATCACATTTTAAATCAACCTCAATCTTTTGGTAATTATCAGTGAGTATTTATTTTTAAGATCCCACACTGACATTTACAGTTTCATAATCATCCTGTAATATTTTGCAGCATCTTTTTCCTGGCAGTTCAGGGACTTTGTGTTCCGTCAGAGCAAATTACACCAATTTGGTGGGAACACTGAGATTTGTAACACCTCAAACATTCTACCTTCAAAAACTGAGATTACATAACACGGTGTGTCACGGTTACACTGTTAAGGCTGCATATTGGATTTGGACAAAATAATGAACTTTACCACAAAGAGACATATTATCAGTCAGTTACTATGATAAAACTCAAATGGTTTTCATGAACAATAGTCCCAAACAGCCATCTCCTATGTAGACACATGAAAAAATGCCTAGAGGAGACATCTATTTGCTGCAAAAAACATTAAAATATTTGACCATTAGTAACTTTTTACTTATGTAACTAAAGGTATGTGTTCTACATCACTTGGTAGGGATTGCGTTAACTGAATATTTTCCATCTTTGACAGATTTTTTTAATGATGACGAAAACACTTAAGGCTATCTATCACTTTGACAGATTACAGTTCACACACCTGACCACTTGGTGGCGAGTGAGCCGATTAATTAGCAGCAGTCTCTCTCGAGGCCCGACCTCCTCGGCACCTGAGTGTCCGAAGTTTGATGTGATAAAAAGGGACTGATGCAGTGGATGAAAGACAAACACTCCATCCTTTTATTGTGGCGGGGTGAGCCCTTTGATTAGTTCTGGGGCGATCGGTCGATCATCTCTGGCGGCGCGCCATCAAATAGATGGATACTTTATCCCCATGTCCTGCCTGGCAGTATAGCATTCAGAATTGATGTCTGAAAGCCAAAAACAAGCCTTACAGATTTACCATCACAGGTGTGGTGTTGCAGTTATGGATTATAGAAATAATCCTTCTTGACGGCTTGTGACATCACTGCTGATTGAGTCCATATTGTGTCCTTATTTAGTCAACTCCACGATGAGCCGTTTGCTTTGTTTCTTTTGTTTTACTCAAAATGTGGCACTAACCATTCAAACCGCTGATGAGCTAATGCTAAGCTAACGAGCTTTAAGTCCTGATGAGTGATTTTATTCATTAAACAGTGACATGTCTTTGTTGTCATTATGGCCAAATGTTAGACCAATACTCAGTGTTGATTGAATACTTTAGTTACTGCAGTTTTGTCCATTTTGAATGGTTTTTGTTACTTATCTTGTTTAATGCCAAAATGTCCTATGGGACTTTTGAACTGATTGATGGGATTGATTGTAATTTTCCAACGTATTGACCTAAATTACTTTGTTAAAGGATTAATACGTTTTAAAACTAAAACCTTTGAGTTTCTGTCGACTAAAACTGTCAGATATAGACAAGACTAAAATGGGACTAATCAGCATTTTAGTCCAAAAGACTGACTAAAACCAACGTGGCTGATAAAAACAACACTGGATTGGATGTTTTTTCTTTTCAGACCAATTCTCTGTAAATCCAGAGCTAAATTCTGAAAAACATAGACCCATCTGTCACTTAAATCTCCCTTCTTCTGCATTCTGATGCTTGGTTTGAACTTCAAGACGACGTCACTACGTCTGGATTGGCTGATTAGCTTTGTGTGTTAACAATTGAACTGGTATACCTAATAAAGTGGCAGCTGAGTGTATAAACCAGTAATTTGAGTAAAACAGATTCATGCACAAAAACTGAACCCAACCAATAAAGTCCATGTGAGCTATACATGTGACAGAGTACAACTTCACTGTACAAATCAGCTTATCTGATTTGTATTAGAGGTTTAATTATTCTAAAATAAACTTTTCAGCCTTCAATCAGTATTTTGTTCAGTTCAACTCTTAAACTCCCCCGACTTTGGCGTTATTTGCTGCAACAACCCAGAATCCATTAAGGACCATTAGTGGTGTTAGAAATGTTGGTGTGTAATGGGCACTAAAAAAGAACGCCACGTGTGATAAACGTAAAAACAGGAGCCTCCAAGGAGGCCTGGGAACGAGAGATCAACAAATCATCACCGAAGAAAAGTTATCGCTCCGGTTTCCCTTTAATGTAGAGAAATCATGGATCAAAACTTAACCACATCTAACAAAACCAAGCCAGTTTGTAAAAACAGTTCCTCAAAAATACTAGAATAGAAATGATTTGCAGCCATTTCACAAAGGAAAAAGATGTTCTCCTAAAACACAAACACAAGATTCTTTGTTGATTTAACCCTCAGGCTTCATTCTAATTTACTATACTCTTTGAGTCTTTAGTGGACGAAAACGTCCGTTCGTAAAACTGGCTATAAAAAATGTATACATTCTTTTTTTTTTTTTTGCTTTTTTTTCCATAGATCTGTTAAACAACTTCGCCCTATAGTATGTTTATGCACCTGGCACATCTAATCTTCTTGTAGTCAGGTTATCTGGTCATTTCACTTCTGTGAAAGCCACGGATAAAGTTCTAGATCAGCTCCTGCAGCCTGACACTCCTGGAGAAAATCCACATACTAACTGTTTTTATTTTCTACACTTTAAAGTTCAACAAGAGAGTGAAACTGTGTTTTGTTGACTTGACAGAGGTCATGTTGACCTTCTGACTTCAATAAAAGCAGAAGATCTGAAGAAACGTTCAAGAGTTTCTCGCCTGGGCCACTAATGGAGAAATGACTGATTTTGGTGGTGAACAGTAAAAATGACTAATTTGACCACTTTTATAGAAAATTAAACCCTAATATCACAGAATGCATGATTATTTTTTGCAGAGGCTACAGGATCAAAAACTGTGGTTTTAATGGAAGTCAATGGGACGTTTTTGTCCTTGAGAGGCACAAGAGGGTGGGAAGTTTTAAATCTGTTGCTACACAAAAACTAATAAAGCATAAAATATGAAATTTTATCACATTCTTCACATATCCAAGGCTGATTTAGAAAAATATATTTTAGTCACCCAGAATATGTTTTATGAAAAATATCTCCTCTTTTGTCTGCTTTTTTCGTGAAAAAATGAGCATCACACAATCAAGCTGGCATATAAAGGGTTAAAATTTAGATAATTATTCAATATTTGATTGTTTTGATCAGAACTGAAGTTGTTCACAAGATTTAAGCCCAAAAAGCAGAAAAAAATATTAATCTAGACAATTTTTAAAGCAGTTTTAGAAGTGGACATTTTCGTCCATAAGAGGGTAGTAAATTTTAACTCTGTCGTTACGCAAAAACTATAAATGCAAAAAATTCAAAATTTTTGATATTTCATGACATAACCATGACTGATTTGTAATAAATGCCCCATGCACAAAAAAATAATTTTTTTAGAAAATAACTCATGTTTTGTGTTTTTTTTCATAAATTACATCGATGACTGAGTATTCAAACTGGCATTTCAAGAGTTAAAATCCTCAAAATGATTGAAATTTTTATATGTTTGAGCAGAGCTGAAGTTGTTTAACAGATCTATGAAAAAAAAAAAGCAAAAAAAATATGAATGTATACATTTTTTTATAGCCACTTTTACGAACGGATGTTTTTGTCCACTAAAGATTCAAGAGTATGGTGTGTTTTTTTTCATAGTGTTCCCTTGATCTATTTTCAAAATTCCAAATTGAATTTCAAAATTTGTCAAGAGAGGGGTTTTGCGACAAAAATTTGTACCATTTGCACAAACGGTGTTAAAATGGCGTGCAGACGAACATGGAGAAAACTGCCCAAATGGACAAAAATGTCCTCGATGAAACCTGAGGGTGAAGCAGTTTGGGGTCACTGAGTTTGCACCTCTAATGATGTTGATTTATTTGGTTGAAGCGATCAGAACACTCTTATATAACGTCCATAATGTATCCGTGTTGTGTTAAACACTGCTCATTGCCCTAATTGATGTCATTAAAGTCTTCGCTTCTGCTCCATATGATTCATTTGCGTTTTAAAAGGCAGGTAATAAACACCTCTGTTAGTCGACATAAACAATTTATTAAGCACATAAGACACCGGGGACACCGACAAAACACATATCCTGACCGCCCACTGTATTAATGACTCTGGAACTGCCAACGTCTCGCTGCTCTGAGGCAGGAAGCTACGCAGCAGCAAGCCTTCATTAGCAGATCAGCACAAATAATCCATAAAACAATAATACTGTTCGCTTCACCACACTGTATGGTGTTCATGGTAAGCATCCACAGCTGGAAAGTCTGAGAGCTGGAAAGAAATAAAAACTAACACTCCTAAAATGGTGACGACCTTTGAAAAAAATTGAGTCTTGAGTCATAAAACCCAATTCTTCACAAACGGAAGTGACCTCTAGAACGTGGGAGAAAAAATAAAACAAAACCTTCGACTGGCTGAAACTGGATTTGTGTAAGTTGTACCTCAACGCTGTACTCCTCTTCACTTCACTTTTCTTCACTTCTTCATCGGCACAAAATGTATCCACTTAATTCTCCTCAGTGTTCACTATTTAATGAAAAATTTGTTGTTTTCCTGACAATTACTTTCTGTAAAGTTTGTCCTTAAATAACCTGAAACTAAAGAAACAAACTGAGTCAAATAATTCATGTAAACTGGACCTTTCTGGTTATACAATAATAATAATAATAATACATTGTTATTTTATCCATGACTGCAGAGTAAAATGAAAGATGCTGGATACCGACAGCAGACTGACTCAGAGCTACAGTCTGTAGATGTTTAACATCTTGGGAGTTTTACACTTTTATAAATCAATCCTGAGCAACATGTTTAGGTTTCTTTGACAATTTTTTACAAAACTTTTGATGTTGAGGTGAAAACTGATCCCTACAAAATAATGACAAATAAATACAAATATGTTCTGTTCTATAAATTAAATGAATGAAACCAAAAGTGATTCTGCTAAATACTG
>SSNR01000067.1:2479117-2504018 GCA_006937965.1 Callopanchax toddi | reverse complement strand
TTGATAAGCATTCACTAAGTGGTAGATGTTATGAAATTGATCTTCTGAGTTTAGAACTTGAGTCTCGTGTTGATATTAAGACTAAGGAGTTAGCTTAAGGGTTTGGTTATTAGGGATAAGGTGGAGAGGTTACTTTGATGAGCGGCCTAGTGGTATAGGGTTAGCATTATCAAAGTAGCCTGCTTTACCAGGTCATGGGTAATTACTGAACCTTGTTCCTGGATCGCGTCCGGCTGCTGGAGTTCGACGAGGAAGCGGAGATTCCCCCTCGGTCGATCTGGGGGCCTGACAGGTCGTGGACCCGCCGGCCAAGCGGAGAACGTCCGTGGATACAGGAGATCAGTGGAGCCCATGGCTAGCGAGCTGGTAGCTGGCTGTCTTACCCATTCTGGTTGAGTTAGAGAGGCAGGTGGATGTTTCCTGCTCTCAGGGGTAAGAAGCTTCTTCGACTGCCACGGGGCTTGACCCGTTATCGGTTGCAATCGGCATCGATGCCCACCGTGTAGCGAGTTGACGGTGGGTATATCTTGTCTTCTCTGAGGCTAGAGAAAAACTGGATTCTTCTCGTGTCGGCAGACAGCTGAGAGCTGTCAGTGGAACGTGGACCAATCAGGAGACTCTAAACAAGACACGTGACTCAGGCTCTAAAGTCAGACGTCACCTCCGTGTGGGAGTGTGGAAGGTTTACTTATTTATCCTTAGCAAGGTGGAAATAAGTAATAATACTGATTTAACCTCTTAGCAAAGTAACAATAATACTGAAGCTGGATCAAACATTCACAATGCTGTAAGAGAAAGTGCATTAATCATTTAAGACATTTCTGTAACAGATTAAGGTGTCATTTTAGGAAGAGACACCAAAAGTCTTTATTATTATTATTATTAAAGGTCCGGTGGCTTCTTCCGGTACGACCGTGACCTTGGAGGAATGTTGATTCAGGTTAAAACATAATAAAAGAGTCATTATAATCCGAGTTATTGGGAAGAAGATGGATTATTATTTTCGATGATCACGTAGGTCAGAGGTCAGAGGTCAGAGTGTATATTGATCACGCTACAATTGTATATTTTTCTATTTTAAATGAAGTGGACCCCAGGAAGAATAGTCTTCACGAAGGTGAAGACTAATGGGGATCCTTAAATGAACGAATAAACAAGTAAACAAATGTTCTAATTCTGACGAAACACCAGTGGATGTTTGACTAGTCTTCAGTGAGTTAGTTGGTATTTAACTGCGTGTGATCTCTAGTGATGACGATGATTTTTATCTGCTCAGATGCTTTTATATTGAAAAAGCATGAAAGTACCAGACAAAGACTCTTAAGGCTTCGAGTCAGACAGAAGACACTGACAACTGGATGAGTCTCCCTGTTTTAGAGAAGAAGAAACACAAAGTCAAGTCTTTGGTATTTGACTAGTTTTCTATCATCTCTTCATCCTCACTTTACTGTTTGATACTTAAGACTTCCTTTTTGTTTTTCATGCCATGGATGTTCTTTTAATCTAAAGTCTTTTGAAGAGACTCAGGTCTGAAAGTCAACTTTTTTCTAATCAAGCTGGTTTCAAATGGAGAAAAATACTTTTCTTCCTCCTTTATCGGGTTACTACTTTTCCATCTTCTCTGCTCAAACTGTTGAACTGCAAACATGAACTTCTAAAATGTCTCCAACTGTTCACAAGGGGTTCTCACATCCATTGCATAGGCAGGGCCGAGTTTATGTGTTGCAAAAGTCTGAACATGTTAAAAAAAAATGCAAAGATTTCTTTTAAAAAAAGGTCAGAGTTGTTGTGGGTGTCTGTCCCAAACCCTTCTTAAACGGGTTCCTGTGAGCTAGAACGTTTCCGTTGATAATAAAGATTAAGAAAAAAAAACTGCAAGTAAAATGAATCAAATGTGACAAAAAAAATCTGAGCAACTTTTGTTTAAATCCACACAGAAATACTCAGCATGAAAATCACAGACGTTTCACAACCGACTTCATATTTTAATGATGTGTCTGCAGTGAAACAAATGGCTTCTTAAAACAAAAATCTTTGATCATCAGTGACATTCTTGGCAAATGTTTGAACCCATTTGGCTCTGATCTCATCTCCTTAAGGCCCCTCTGTCCTCTGAAACACCAGAAATGGATTTTTAAACTGCCAGTTCTGCACTGCGCTCACACACACACACACACACACAGTGTGTTTTCTTTTTCACGCCGCCCGCTGGCGTCATACTGCAGCCAAGGCCAGGTGATTCAGTAGTTAGGTGGTGAGAGCGTCACAAGAGGCTGATATTCCACTTAGAGGAAATATTGTCCGCTCTGACTGCAGGGAGGACAAGCAGTCTAATCACTAGAGGAAAGAACCTTGAGCTCTCAATTGTTTTTGCCCACCTCCTCATTTCGCCTGAGCAACCATCTCTTTGTAAAGTTGTTCCTGCTCGGGGTGGATCTTCTTTTTCATCCTGTTGCTGTTTGGACTCGATGTGCCCCGACTGGAAGCCAGTAAAAAAATGGATTTTGTGCAGAAAATGTTGGGAAAATATGGAAAACACCTGATGCATGCAGCCAAGACAACCAAGGGGAAGCTGTTACTTTTCTACATTTAACAAACAACAATATAAATCACAAAAAACACATTTTCAAGGAAAAGACATTAAAGTGTATAATAACTGATCCATTATCTTGTTTTAAAGTAGCATCATTATTTAAGCTTTTACACACACACACACACACACACACACACACACACACACACACACACACACACACACACACAATTTTTATAGGAGTTTAACCCAAATGAAAAATGCATCAAAGATAATATTTTAGGTATTTCTTGGCAGAGAATTTTTAATCTCATAAAAAATTAGCTTTAATATAAAAACAGTTTTCTCATATAAAACAAAAATATTAACCCTCTCATTGTCTTGGGGGGTCAAATTAACCCCAAGTGAACAGAAAACTCCAAAAGCTCAAAAACAAGGCCAGTGAGAGGGTTAGGTAATCAAACCGTCCTTTAAAGGGTTAAAGGCACACTATGCAGTTTTGCTTGTTTTAGCTCCCCCTAGTGTTTGTTTTAAATCACTGCCATAAAAACGTTAGCATAGTTTCTGCTCAGAAACCCTAAATCTACCTGTTAAATGTCTCCTCAGCCTTCACTGCTTTCTACTGGAGCGGTTCATCACTCAGTCAAAGAAATCAGCTGTTCAAGCAGGGAGAGATGGGAAAAAAAAATCAGGAATCATGAGCTAAAAACACTCCAGAGCTAGCATAACAGCTAGCCACATTGGGTTAGCCTAACCCTCTGAGATACGCGACTTTGTGAGACTTCAGGACGCCGGACCAGAGACTCAGAAGTTACAAACGTGGTATTCTGGATCCAAGCAGCAGATGGGGCTGAGTCATTAACCTGTAAAGGGTCAGATTGGCTCAGACTGGATCAAAGAGATGATTTAAAAGTTACATAGTGTGTCTCTAAAGCTCTCAACATGACTGAAAGTTTGGTCGTTTTGATCAGGACTGAAGTTATTGACCAGATCTACCCAGGACATGTTATTAATTTGTCAAATTCTGTTAGTTTTTGAAAATGAACATTCTTGTCCTTAATGACACAAGAGGATAGTTGTTGTTACTCAGTGTTCTGTTGATCTAAAGAAAATGTTTGCATTGCAACATTGATCAAGAGCGCCCTGGTTATTGTTCCATAAGAGCAGAATGAAGGTCAGATGGAGGAACCGGTCCAGAATGATCCACCAAGAACTCTAAAATGTGCACGTTTAAAAACAAACTCTGAGTCAGAACCAAAATGAGCTGCTGATTCAACCCAGTCCCATCCCGACGTGCACAGATCACTCACTGAGAGTGCATGTGTTGAATCCATCGATTTAGACTCCATCATGTTTCTGTTTCTATTGACGTGGTCTGTGCTGTGTTGTCATGTTAGAGGAGACTACAGCCGTCAGGGAACGTCTTTCTTATGATGTCTGGTCGGAACCAGTATGGCTGCCAGGAGGCATAAAGCATCACTTGCATCCACTAAAACGCATCTCCTTTTCCCCGGCGGCCTGGAAACTACAAGAAAAAGCAGCATTTGAGAATGAATTCAAACAGGTTACAGATCAAAAGTCTGCTGGGTTCACTTCAGACAGGAAGGACCTCCATCTAAAGAGATGGTCAGGGGTGTGGGGTCCTTCCTTCACAGGACGACAGAAGGGAAGTGACCCCATCAAGAGCCAAAAATCTCTAACATCCTGTTTCTTAACGACACCTCCAACCAGAAGCTCCAGATATTCCTTTAACCCTGTGAGCAAAGCGCTGACAGATCAGTTAAGAGATGAGCTGAAGGACAGGAGTGAAATTTGTTCCTTCTCATCAGTAGATAAATTCTCTGCCTGCAGGACGCCTTTAACAGAGACGGCCACGTCAAACGGACAAACACGGACTCCCTGGTATCAACACAGCCTGAGGCTTCAACTCATGATAATAAAAAAAATTAAGACATGAGATGTAACCTCATCCTGGGGTTCATCATTAAAAACCAGGCAGGAAAGTGACGTCTGGTTGAGGTTAAAGGGGATGGTTCTAGATAGCAGATAGCACCAAGATTACGAACATTAAGGAATATTTGCAGGTTGTTCCTGATTCAAACATGCTATGAGCAAAAGGAGGAAAATGAGGGCGAGGAGACTCGGCATCAGAGAAGTCACTCGTGAGTCTGAGTGATAGATTTTAGACTGTAAATAAAGTGTAGCCGCAGGCTTTAACAAAACAACAGAACATGGATTAAAAACACTTCCAAAGCTGGTGTTTTTGCCACACTAGCAGACATTTGAAAGCCGAGCCAGCGATGTGACCGGTGGGTAACTGGCATTAGGCTGCCAGCGCACACTCAGAAGCTACATCAGTGAGGGAGATTCAAAGGATAAAAGTGAGATACTCCTGCTCCCAGGAGCCTTCGGTGGATGAGGCCTAGCTTTTACCTGCAGGCCCAAACGATCTCTGAGGTACCGGGTGCAAAAGGTGCAGGGATGAAGGAGTTCCCATCATTAATATCGTTTGTGTTGTTGAGAATGACAACAAGGCAGGTGGAGAGAGGGAAAAAAGGAGTTTATAGGTTGGAAAAGGAAAGATTTATCACTATCATGTTCATTTATAAGCATATCCTTTTCATTTGTGGACCTTATGGATACGGTTTAAATGATATCTACGGAAGCCCTGAACGGCAAGCGAGGAAAAACTATTTTTAAGGGTGGCCAATTTTCTAAGTCTGGGCAATGTTATTGTTCATCTTGACTTTCTGACTTCTATAAACCCTGAATAGCAAGCCAAAAAAGTTTTTTCTTTAAAATTTGACTAATTTTCTAAGTTTGGTCAAAAATATTTGTCCGCTTGATTTTCTGACCTGTACAAACGGAAAAAAAAATATTTTTTGAAACATTGTCACAACTGATCTAATATACTTAAAGAGTTGTAAAAAAAAAATTTCCCATCTCCACTCTTGGAGCCCTGAAAGGCAAACAGAAAAAATGTTTTTTTAGAAATGCTAATGCTAATTTTGCTAATGCTAATGCTACTTTTTTTGTTCGTAGTTTTGGAGCCCTGAATGGCAATGCCACTGCCCGATCCGTACCTGGAAGCACGATCGGTTCTGCGCATGCGTGAAGTCTACGTCACTTCCTCTTTTCGCCAACTTAGCGACATTCAAGTCTTTTGAATGAGACGGTTAGCTCTCAGTTAGCCCTTAGCTTTTACCAACAACTTAGCCTCTTTCTCGACTGCTCGGACCATTTAAACAATGGATACCTACGTGTATAAACATTTTAATACATTATGTATGAATATAGATTTATTATATACTTGTTAACACCTTAAAAGATACTCTGAACCGTAACTACGGTAAAATACTTCACTGCGAGTACACGCGTTCTGCACATGCGCAGAACCGATCGGGTAGACCTGATCCGTACCGTCTGACTTTGCGCAGTAAGGATCGGGCCGTCCTGATTCATAACTCCATTTTTATTTTTTATTTTATTTTTTGTGTACATTTGCAGCCCTGAAAGGAAACAGAGAAAAGTTTTTTGTAGATGCTAAAGCTAAAATGGTTTATCTATGTAATACTTATTCCTGCCACCAGAGGGCAAAACGAACCTACAAACCATGGACAAACACGGTGCTCTGAACTAAACCAACCTCTTCCAGGTGAGTTTAAATATATCCATCTACTTTATAAATAATGTACATTTGCACATCGGTTTGAAAAGGGTACATGCTCATTTCATCTTCAAACAAAATGTTTCACATTGAGGTGACGGCCGGCGCTCTTGTGCCGTTAGCTTGAGCTAATTTGCGGCTGCTCATGCTGAGAGAGAGGCAGGTAGCTCAGCAACCAATCAGGGCTGCTTAAGTGGAAAGAAACAATTTTTTATTCTCATTTTTACAACTGTTTAAGTATATTAGAACAGTTGTGACAATGTTTAAAAAAATAATAATTTTCCGTTTGTACAGGTCAGAAAGTCAAGCGGAAAAATATTTTTGACCAAACTTAGAAAATGAGTCAAATTTGAAAGAAAACACTTTTTTGGGCTTGCTATTCAGGGTTTATAGAAGTCAGAAAGTCAAGATGAACAATAACATTGCCCAGACTTAGAAAATTGGCCACCCTTAAAAAAAATTTTCCTCGCTTGCCGTTCAGGGCTTCCGTAGATATTAATACATTCTTCCCAAAAAACTGAGGAGTTTTGATTATTATTATATATAAAATCTTTAAAAGAACATCTAATTAAGCCAAAACATGTTTCTAAATGTGACGGCCATTTTTCAGATTAAAAACAATCTAAACACAGAGATCACGTTTAAGGTATTTCCTTATGGTTTTTTATGGCTGTGAAAGCCCTGTGATGTCTCTCTGAAGGCATCAGATGGATGAACGTGTGCGAGCAGCAGGTTTAGGAATCAGACGCAGACCTGCAGCCCAAGGTGACCTCATTACAGAATTTGTTCCGCTTGTCGCTGCAAATCACACACCATGTCCATCAAGATCCAGCAAATTCCACGCAGCCGCGGCGGCTGGTAACCCACCTATCTCTGTGGCAGGGGACTTCAGAGCTGGAGCCTCCTGATCCATGACCCAGAAGGAAAAGTCCACGGTAGCTGGTTTGAGTCTCACCAGACGAGGACAAGGAAGGAAAAGTGCCCCGCTGGTTGACCTCGTTTAAGAGGTTTGATCTCAGGGCATTAGAGGAAAATTCATGCAGCAGCTGACCAGAAAACATCTAAAACGTCTTGATGTGACCTGAGCAACAGCTTGCAGACACTTTATGACTGTAACAGGAGGCTGTAGAATTGTTATTAGAGGTGTCAGCGCCTGAAACCAGGAGGCTCAACCTGATGACAGCAGCTGTAACTTCATCTTCCACTCTCAAATCATACAAGTTAACTCAATCCTCCACCAGGAGGACAGCAGAGAGCACAGATGTAAAGTGCTTTAGAGCAGAAACAGGATTATGGAGCAAAATTTACAGCAAAGACGTTTTTATTGCTCATGGAAGACCTGGGATATAAGACTTCTGTGGGGTGTTTTACCCCGAGTAAGACCTAGCAGGATGAAAAGAAACCATCACTTCTGCTGCCGTCTTACAACAGAAATAAAAAGGCACCTATAGTTTTTACCTTCATGCAAAAGTATGATAACAAAAAGTAGTTCTTACCATTTAATGAAATCAGTCTGCTGCTCGGCTCTCTTTGGAATTCAAACAAATGAGAAAACATGCCGTCATCATCTGTGACCTCACTGAACTGCAGCTCTGTGGTTGGAAAAAGTCGATGTGTGTTTTCATTGGTGTGGCTGGATGCATTAGTGTCGTCTCAGCAGGTCAGAGTTCAGATCTCACATCATCATCATGGTTTGATTACAGCAAACATCACTAAAGAGCTGCAGCAGCAGAAATACCTTCAAAAATCACGGCGGCCCTACAGTCAGAAGGTGTTGAAGCTCATACTTCACCGGGACTGATAAAAAACACGTCCATTTTCAGTTGTAATCACAGTGAATTGATCATTATGAGGCTGTTGGGAAAGCCAAGACGGCAAACAATTTGTGCAACATTCATGAAAATGTCAAATTTCTCGTTGGAACTTAGTCAGGAAATGTCTCACTTGTGTCCCAGTTTGTTATTCTCATTTTATTCAATCTTTCAGAACAACAGATTGTCCTTTTTTTTCCTCTTGAAACAGAGAATTTCAGACTCAAGGAAAGTAATTTGAGAAAATTCCAAGATGGATTCCAGATGCCTGCAACAACTCTGAATATTTCATTCATTAATTGCGATCATTTTTAGCGTTTAATGTCTTTTAATTGCATTAATCTAATTTTCAATTTTTAACTCAAATGTTTCTGTATTTGGGCTTCTGTTGTAGTGGGAAGGGCATGATGAGGTGAGGCGAGTTGCAGAGAGAAGACGTGAAAATGGAGCAGCCTATCGGTCCAATTAAGGGAAAATTACCATTTTATAAATGCCCAGACGGCACCATGGGTAAAGTAAAGTGACCCGCCTTCTTCGTAAAGAGTTTATCGCCACCGAAGTTTAACCGAACACATCAACGCAAAGCAAGAAAACCTCACAGATACTTTGGAAGCCACCTAGAAATGTGTTTAAAATTTGTCACCAACAGATAAGCTCCAGTGAAATAAGTTTTCGCCTAAAAAAATGACTTCTTTCTTTTTCCATGTGAATCAGGGTTCTTGCAGGTTTTAGTAAGTTAAATTTTAGACCATTTTTGACCAGTTTTAGACCGTTCTGTATGAAATTGTAGACCAAGATGACACAAATAGGAAGGCAAATCAGAAAATTTCATTTAGATTTAGACGTTTCGTTTGACCCAAATGTCGCCCGCAGGTCGCTAGCCGAAGTGGTAGTGTGCTGAAGACTGGAGGAGGGACCGGCTACTGATGAAGACGAAGACGGCTGGGTGGCGAACAGAACTCGGTTAAGGCTTGTGCTGAAGACTTTTCATGGTCAATCGATGTTTCTCCGCCTTGGCGTGGGATTCGACCGCTTTTACACCCAAGGTCCCCAACTTGAGGTTTCTCTTGCAGCGAGCTTTGAATTTATCACCAGGGACCGCTTCCAACCAACTGCAAAACTCGCCATTGACGAGCCACGCCGCTTTGAAAACGCACTTTCCCATCTCTTAACGACAAGCAGTCGACATATCCAACAAGGACCGCAAACAAAACGCTAGCTACACTGGCCGTCTGGCAAGCTAACTAAGCATTTCCGGTCTTCTTCTTCTTCGTGTGATTCCTGGTACCACAACTGGCTTCCGGATATCAGAAAGTAAAAAAACTTCAGAATACGGAGTTTTACTTAGCGTATTTGACCAACAATTGTCAGGAATAAAATTTTAGACTTGACCTAATTAAATTTTAGACATTGGACGATAATCTGGGTGAGTTTTTTTTTTCAGTTTTTTATGCCTAAAATTTAACGTTTGAAATTTTAGACATTTTTTCGTCTGTTTAGTCCCCCGCGGGAACCCTGTGAATGCCGTTTTTAATGACCGTGAACTAACAGCCTGGATTTGAGCTGGATGTTTTCATGTTTTGACCGGAGTTATCTTTGTTTTAATGCCCGTCTGTTTCATCTCACGTCTTTATGTTTTTTATATTTTTACTGAGAAGCACTTTGTGGTTTTATCCTCCGACGGTTGCTGTATAAAGAAAGTTTACTTGCTTCCTTAAATAATGAAGCGTTACTGAATTTTTAAAAGATCCTTTTTCACCTTCCGTTCCAAAACGGTCTAATATGTTTAACATAAAGAATCCATCACAGCTGCACAACTCTGAGTGGTTCGGTTCACAGCAGAAGCTCCATAAAGCTAAACATCGCTCCACGCTGCAGGAAGTGTGTCTGTCAGGCTCCAACATGTCCGCCCTCCTTTGTGACGTTTGTGTTGCTGATGAAGGCGGCGGCTGATGGCCGGTTAACTGGTGAACAGAACTGTCTTGGCAGAGCCATTATGCAGGACTTGGTCCCTCGCCAGCCAGCAGTGGAGCAAGAGGGGGAGGACGTGCATGTATGCATGTGACTGTGTGTGTGTATTTGTGTGCACATCACTGTGTTGTTGGTATGAGTGTGTCTTGGGCAGCTCTCCCTCTCTAAGCAGCTGGTAGTCAGGGATGCGACGGCCTGGCCACGCGTCTGGAGGAATGTGGCTTTGTTGGCACGTCCAACTATGTCTCACACACACACACACACACACACACACACACACACACACACACACACACAACTGCCTCCTACACACTTGAACCGATGCTGTATGCAGACTGAGATTTCCCCTCTTCTTTAGAGTTCTTTTCACCTTGAATGTGTCTGATGTTTCGTAGTTTGATTACATAGAGTTTAAATCCCACCATGACGGAGACGCTTTCATTTCATTTACTCTCTTTTACCTTCTGCTCAGGAGTTTGTAGAAGCAGCACTAAGAAAAATCTTTTTACCTTCGCACAATTTATAAAACATTTCTTTTAATCTGATTCCTCAGCTCCTTTTATTCAGCAGAGACTACATGAAGGCCAGCCAGGGCCGGATCTAGCAAGCCCTATTAAGGGGGGCAGGTAGAACATCAGGGGGGCCAGTCTGGACATGCTAAGAATTTTTTGGTCATCACAACCCCCCAATCCCTTAAATGCATCAAAAACTATGACATCATCATATCAGTTCCTCTATCCATAGATTTATTTTCATATTTGATCCCTACCCTCTGCATTTACCCGGGCTTGGGACGGAACAAGTAGGACACTGGCTGATGCCCTGTTGAGGCTGACCTCATCTGGTTAGGTTTGGTTTATTAATTTTTTTGTTCTTTGTGTTTTTTGTTTTGTTTTTTGTCCTTTTTGTGTTTTTTTTGTTTTTTGTCTTTTTTGTGTTTTTTTGTTTTGTTTTTGTTCTTTTGTGTTTTTTGTTTCTCTTTCTTTCTGTGTCATTCATCAGTAGCTACTTTGAATGAGGACAAACGGTAGAGAGCGCTCACTCTGACCATTTTTCACTGAAATATTTTAGAAATTTGTTATTACTGCATGCAATCGCGTTTGGGGTGGCAGTCATGGAATTTGGAGGGGCAATGCCCCCCCCTTGCCCATGCCTACATCCGGCCTCCTGACCTCCGTTCAGAACATCACCATCACCAGAACAGCTGCACAGTGTTTCATAAAAAGGTCAGAAATCAGTTCAGGAGAAGAAGGCAGGAAACAAGATGTGATCATTTCCCCCTCAGCAGATTAAACAGAAGTATCAGATGTCTGAGACGTTCCATTACTGTGAGGAACCTCGAAGGAATTTTTTTTATCACAATGTGTTCTTTAACTTGCACATAAAGCTGTTTGTAAGACGTCCATCTATAACTCAAACAATACTGTCAAATTTTGAAACATCTCAAAGTGCATATTT
This sequence comes from Callopanchax toddi, assembly GCA_006937965.1. Classification (NCBI taxonomy): domain Eukaryota; kingdom Metazoa; phylum Chordata; class Actinopteri; order Cyprinodontiformes; family Nothobranchiidae; genus Callopanchax; species Callopanchax toddi. The sequence continues at coordinate 2,492,578 of SSNR01000067.1, read as the reverse complement.
TACTTTAAGGCTCGACTACTGTATTTTTCATAATAAGTATGAAAAAAACAATGATTTTTCTCAAACACCTCCAACATACTGCTGGGAGCGTTGATGAGGGATGACAGGAGATCTTTACCTTCTCTTCACTGGCTACAGGCAAAATCTAGACAAACACCCAGACCTCACTCTACCTTTATGACTGTAAATAAATAAACGGAGCTGGCTGCATTAACCCTGAACTGTTTAAAGTTTAGGTTACTCAGGAACACCTCATAATCATCTCACTCTGCTTTCTTTACTTCCTTCACATGTAAACCAAGTCAACGTTTCTGCAAAAAGCCTGCAGCAGCAACAAAAACACGTTTTGCACCTGAAATAAAAGCTACTGGCAGATGTTAGCATCAGGCCAGGTTAGCATCAGGCCAGGTTAGCATCAGACCTGGTTAAAATTAGGCCAGGTTAGCATCAGACCTGGTTAAAATTAGGCCAGGTTAGCATCAGGCCAGGTTAGCATCAGACCTGGTTAGCATCAGGCCAGGTTAGCATCAGACCTGGTTAAAATTAGGCCAGGTTAGCATCAGGCCAGGTTAGCATCAGGCCAGGTTAGCATCAGGCCAGGTTAGCATCAGACCTGGTTAAAATTAGGCCAGGTTAGCATCAGGCCAGGTTAGCATCAGACCTGGTTAGCATCAGGCCAGGTTAAAATTAGGCCAGGTTAGCATCAGGCCTGGTTAGCATCAGGCCAGGTTAGCATCAGACCTGGTTAAAATTAGGTCAGGTTAGCATCAGGCCTGGTTAGCATCAGGCCTGGTTAGCATCAGACCTGGTTAGCATCAGGCCTGGTTAAAATTAGGCCAGGTTAGCATCAGACCTGGTTAGCATCAGGCCTGGTTAGCATCAGGCCAGGTTAGCATCAGACCTGGTTAAAATTAGGTCAGGTTAGCATCAGGCCTGGTTAGCATCAGGCCTGGTTAGCATCAGGCCTGGTTAGCATCAGACCTGGTTAAAATTAGGCCTGGTTAGCATCAGGCCTGGTTAGCATCAGGCCAGGTTAGCATCAGGCCAGGTTAGCATCAGGCCTGGTTAGCATCAGGCCTGGTTAGCATCAGGCCTGGTTAGCATCAGGCCTGGTTAGCATCAGGCCTGGTTAGCATCAGGCCTGGTTAGCATCAGGCCTGGTTAGCATCAGGCCAGGTTAGCATCAGGCCTGGTTAGCATCAGACCTGGTTAAAATTAGGCCAGGTTAAAATTAGGCCAGGTTAGCATCAGACCTGGTTAGCATCAGACCTGGTTAAAATTAGGCCAGGTTAGCATCAGGCCAGGTTAGCATCAGACCTGGTTAGCATCAGACCTGGTTAGCATCAGACCTGGTTAGCATCAGACCTGGTTAGCATCAGGCCAGGTTAGCATCAGGCCAGGTTAGCATCAGACCAGGTTAGCATCGTTAGCATCATACGTTCATTTTGCAAAGACAAAAAAATAAGCGTTTTATTTATACCTCTACATTTATAATTTTCAAGTTACTCAGAAATAATGAAACTCTCAAAATTGCGTCTTTTCTTGTGGAGATTTTCTTTTTATTCCCTCATTATTTTAATTTTAACCTCAACACCTCCTTTTGTCTTTTTCTGAGTGACCATAAAAAGCCACCGTACGACAAAAACAGAACCTGAAGACAAAAGCTAAAATAAAGTCACAACATATACTTTAAAATGTTTCCTTTATAAGAAAATTATCCAGTGTATCCGATTAATAATATACCTTTACTAAAAACAATGATAAATATTAAAAGTCCAGAAAATCCAGCTAAACATCTCCCATAAGATTACATTGAATGTGTCAGAGAATGAAAATCTTTATGAAGCATCCAGATCGACTCCGCGTGACGCTGGACTGAGTCTGAAACCCTTCATCCTGTCGGAGAAATCTACAAAAAATGAGCTGAATCTCAAGCAGAGTCATGATTCTGTTCAATATTCACGCCTTGAAACAAGGCAGCGGCCTATTAAAGCTGGCTTCAAACGAAGCTGCTTATCTTTTTAATTAGACCGCAGGTTGAGAGTGAGCGATATTGCACTCGGAGCTGATGTATATGTAATGTGGAGCGGTATTGATTGTGGCGAGAGGACGAGGAGGAGGCCCATTCAAGGTTCTAGCTCTGTGAACTGTTCAATACTGGAGATAATAAATAATATCAAAGGCAAATCCTGGCTAAAGGTGGATGAGATGAAATCTCTTTATAATGCAAAACCCAGAGGGAGGAGAGACCAGCGGAGGAGAGGCAGGGTGAGGAGGAGAGTGGAGCCAGGGCGACAGGATATTGCAGGAAGAGAAACAAATAACCCGTCTTTCATCAATAGCAGATTATAACGCAGACAGAAAAAGAAATAGAAAAAAGCTGTTCTAATTATATTCTCTGGAGTTGGTGTTTTTTGACACGGCTAATATGCTTTACTGTGAATTACCCCCACCCACACACACCCCAACCTCCACCTCACCAGGTTATCTGGGTCTAATAGGCAATAGACGAAGCTATTTACACTTCCAGGTGCTAATGCAACACTTTCTCCATCTTATTACCGTCAGACTGATTTCCTCACCTGTGTGTCGACAGCTAGGATTACACCGAGTGTTTGCACGGCAGCATTCCCAACATCAAACGCGCCTACAGACGTCTGACCTCTGCCCTCTTCCTGCTCCTTTACATTGTCGACTTCACGACTGGAAGCTGCGTGTCAAAGGTCGTTTAGGACATGTAAATCAATCCGACGTGCTCAGTCGAGCACGGCGCCTTGAATCATAACACTAACAGGTACTCCCAGTGTGTCGCTGGCTGCACGTATAGTAAACAAATCAATAAATTCATGTAAAATCAATAAAACGAAAAACTGAATCTGAGCAGAATAATGGTTTCTGACATGTGCCCATTCAAGGATTTCTATTAAAAACTGAACACCTTCCATAAAAATTCAGCAGGATATTCTTCAGTTTGAACCAACAGAACAGTGACATAAATACTAATATCTCTACATACGAGTCATTACATCATCAGGCTGACCTGCTGCAGCATCAGGACCAGTAGGTGTGTGAACAGCTTCACCCTACAAGCTGTGAGCTGCTGCTTCCTGTAAACACTGCTACCTCCTCCTCTCTGTAAATAACACGCTCTGTGATCACGCCCATCCCCCAGTGGGATGCTTCCGATGGATCCCCTTACTCCGTTTGTACCAATAAAGCTGATTTGATCTGATCTAAACTTGTTCCTACAGCTACAGAAGCACAAGTAAGTGACTAACTAAATCCTAATTGTGTTTAAAAGTGTGCAACCTTCTAGAGAATCTAGTGTAAAGGATTGATGGTGGATGTGGACAGACGTGAGCTGCCATGATTATTAATTTACGGACCTGCGATGTCAAATTGTAGTAAACTACGTAATTGTAGTAAACTACAAATTGTGGTTACTACGAAACCACAGGTTACTACAAAACCCAGGACAACGTCTAGATCAGCGCATTTCTAACAAAAATCAGAGGTGACCAGTTTCTGTCCGTCACCTACTGAGCTATGAAAGAGTATCCGCCTCCTCAGATTGATGATTCAGATCAATGTCCTTATCAGACAGACAACCTCAATCCTCCTGCTTTTACCTCTCTGCTTAAAATATGACATTTCACCACACACTGGTGAACACCAGCTTCTGCTTGGATGTTTAGTTCTTTAGGTGACCCTAATGATCGTCTAAGGGTCATTAGGTCAGCGCCAGGTACACATGAAGAGGAAAGAAGGGAGACACATGAAGCCTGGAGTCACTACTGAACACCACTCCGGCTGAAACAGAGCGACTTTTTATTTAAAACAATGTCAGAGAGCACAACCGCATGAACCTAGCCTGGTAAACCAGACTATATATGTACAGTAGATCTATAGTCTGGCCACGGTCCACTGAAACGACTCATTCATAGGGGCGGTACCAACGGTTGTCAATCAAACCGTCTTCACATGCTATAGGATAGCGCTAGAACCATTTAGCAACAACCGGAAACAGCTGGTAGATTTACCGTGTCCCGTCGGCAAAGCGGCCAATAAATCCTCTTTCAAAATAAAAGATTTAAGTTCCTCTATATGTTCACGTCTTAAAGAAAAGCCCAAATCTAAATCGTCCAAAGTTGATAATAAAGACGTTTCAAAGGAACGCGGTGTCGCTGCCCGATCCGTAACTGGAAGCACGATCAGTTCTGCGCATGCGTGAAGTCTACGTCACTTCCTCTTTTCGCCAACTTAGCGACATTCAAGTCTTTTGAATGAGACGGTTAGCTCCCAGCTAGCCCTTAGCTTTTACCAACAGCTTTGCCTCTTTCTCGACTGCGCGGACCATTTAAACAACATGTATAAACATTTTAATACATTATGTATGAATATAGATTTATTATATACTTGTTAACACCTTAAAAGATACTCTGAACCGTAACTACCGTAAAATACTTCATGCGTTCTGCACATGCGCAGAACCGATCAGGTAGACCTGATCCATAACTCCCCTTTTATTCTTTATTTTCTTCGACATTGTATGAAACGTTGTCATTACTGTAAACTTTTTAATAAATACTTATTACTGTTAACATCTTAACAGATACTCTGACCCGTAATTAACGTAAAAAGCTTCAGCGGATGTAGACTCATTTCACACATGCACAGAACCGATTGGGTTTCCGTCACAGATCGGGCAGTGACAGGTTCAACAGCGTAGCTACATGGCAGCCATCTTGGGGCAGCCAGCTGACGTTCTGCTCTCTATGGCAGCAGATGGAAAGTGAGCATAAATTTAACTAAAAACACTCACAACTTTATGAAAAATGAACGGATTTACAAACGGGTTAATTTCTTACAAACCTTATTATGTATAGACAATACAATTTATGAATTTCCCAACCATTATCATTATATTTTGATATAGATTCACAGCCACGTCTCTGACGTTTATAAAAATGTAAACCGTTTGAAAATCGGTTAAAAATTGAGCAACTTAGAGGTATTTAATAGTACATGCTCCATTGACACCAATGTTAAGAAAGGGGGCAGATGGCTGCCCCAAGATGGCCGCCGGCTACGTCAGGGTCCATTGACAAACAGCATGGGTAAGGTATCTAGTGATATATATGATATCTATGGTCTAGTTTACTAGGCTAGCATGAACCAGTTCTATCGGGGAAGCTAATTAGCAACGCACACTTAGGTGTCGCAACAAAAAGAGTCCTCAGACATGGTTCCACATGCAGCTGTGGTCCACATTGGGACAGAGGGATCAGGTCTGGGGTACACATGTGTACTGGTTAAGTGAACCCCCACTAATAAGTTTGTTGTCATCCTTAAACTGGTCTTGAGCAGTTCTCTGGTCTTCCTCAAGGTCCGTTAACATTTTGATTTGACCTTTGGCTGCTTTTTCATTCATTTTCTATCCAGTACTTGTGCACGACCGTGGCAGGACACCTGTCCACTCCTTTTGTGGCAGGCCTAAAAACCATGCATGTCCACTCAGGACCTGAGAGGTGCATCGTCCTTCAGTTGATCAGCTACAAGTTTTCAGCTTCTGAATCACCTTATTGGTGCTAAATATGTGACTTAATATCCAACTGATGCTTAGATCAGACTTAATGGCCAGAAAAATAAACTAAAATCCTTGAAAGACATTAAAAAAAAACCCTAAAGATTACAAGTCCAACTTCTCAGAAGCAACCACGAGGAACGACTTAAAACTTTTGCACAGAATTGTGATTTGTAAGCTTCAGACTGCTCCTTCATTTTTATTGCATAATAATTAATATTTATAAGATTATCACACCAACAACAGGAAAACTCTCATCCAGAGCTGCAGTTCAAAGTCGCCTGAATGCAAATTGAAAATTAAGGTGGACTTCCTTAATCTGCTGTTCTAATCCAGCTCCAAAAACTGGAGGTAAAAAAAAAAAGAAAAGGAGGAGAGGAATCCGTACGAAAAGCTCCATTAATTATACACAAAGAGAAATCCTACAAACGAGGGCCTGGTCTTTGAAGATACTGAGCACTAAATGTCACCCTGCAGCTTTTGAAGCTCTCAGCTGCCTTTGTCTCTCGTTTCTCCTCCACATGAAACGCTGCAGCCCGCGACACTGATGGAAATTTTACCTTGTGGCTGCAATCGTTTTTACAAAGAGAAATATAAAAATGACATGCACTCATGCTCGTGGTGTAAACTTGACTTGTGCATGGACGTTAGGCACTGCAGGACTCTCAGCGCTGGAAACGCTGGAGCTCCAGACTCAGATGTGGTGTCTGATTAGAAACAGTTTGCAGGTATTTATCACTGTCACACTGTAGCAGGGAAGTATTGATAACAGGCATTAATCAGGCTCACAGAGGACTCGTGTTATCTGAGGACATCCAGAGTCTCAAATATTTACAGATTGTAATCTCATTACATCTTCTGTTCCTGTTATTGGCAAAGTAAATATTCTGTTCACTTTGTGTAATGAAGAAATGTCAAGCAAATAGCAATTATGATTCTTTTTTGTTGTTGTATTTCTTATAAAAGAGGAGCTTGTTTGACACCTGGATACAAATAGATTCATCACAAGTCAAAAAAAGCTTCAATCCATAAAAACTGAAGTTATTCGTGTTAAGGAGGCACTCCTGATCCAATCAGACACCAGGTGGAATACTGGATCTGAGTTTGGACTGATGGCAGGAAAACGTATCAAAACGTGTTCTTCTCAGTAAATGTGACACCAATAGAGCTGAACATGTGATTGCTGTTCTGACCCGACACCCTGTAGTGATTGCTGCCCGGCACAATAATTAGTTACAGTCCTCGTTACAATTTTTGGTCCTTCGAGCCGGATCTAAGCAACCATTACAGTCACAATATGTTCAGGCCACATGAGAGAGATGCCAGAGATGGTGACCGGACCCCAAGATCAAGGCACTCGCCATCATATCTTCAGGACTATGAAGTCGGTTACACACCAAGGCACCATGTCACAGAGGATGAGGAGGCGTCTTCATCTCAAATGTACAGATGTCTTCAAAGTGTGCGAAAGGAAAGTCACCAACTACGAGGGGAGGTCCAGCGTCTTTCAGATATCATCCAGCACTCTCCTACTCAGACCTCACATCCCCAGTCATTGTCCAAGCGCAGAGACCAGGACACATCTACTACACCAGCACCTACAATCAAGCCGACGCCATCTAGAGGTCACACAGACCCAGTTATGTGAAGGAAACCAGAGGGCAGAGAACGAGTGAACTAACAGTCTTTTATACAAGAGCCACTGCTGCTAAATTCAGATCTAAAGTCAGCAACAACCCAAGTAATTCACACATTCATGAGAAATCAGAACATAAAAAAGAGCAGAATGAGCTATGAAGTAAGTAAAGCTCATAAAGGACGTGAACAAAGAGCCAGCTGAAAGTGTCTGCAGTTAAAAAGATCCAGAACCTGGTTTAGTCCTGACAGCTGATGAAAACGTTTCTCATGAAGCATCAGGATGCATAAAGGAGTTTCTCTTCACAGATGTGTTTCTTTACATTTTGAACACATGTTCCATGGATGTGATTATCTAAAAGAATGACTCATAAATACCTTTAGAGTTATAGTGAAAACACACAACAGCCATTACTGGAAGCACACCATGTTGTTGTGGTGGAACACAGGGATCTATGTTAGGACCACTGCTTTCTTCTGTATTTATTTATTTATACCACATACCTCTATTATTACTTTTATTCCACTTAAAATTCTGAATATTTTAAAAATAAATATATAATTTGTATATTTGTTATGAGATTTAATCCGTGTACGGTTCGTTCTTTGGTTTTTCCGTTTCAAAATAAAATCAGAAATAACAATAAACCGCATAGTTTTTTGGTTTTTCAGTTTTCGAAAGCCAAAAGTAAAAATGTAATATTTAAAAGAAGAATTTCCCCATAAAGCAGCAAATCATTAGTGCTCCTCATGAGAATTCTGACAAGAGTCGTAAGAAGATATAGAAGTACAGAAGAGGATTAGGGCCACCTAAAATAAAGAAAAAATGATAATGATCAGAATTCTGAGACCAAAGTCAGAATTCTGAGAAATAAAGTCAGAATTCTGAGACTAAAGTCAGAATTCTGAGAAATAAAGTCATAATTCTGAGACTAAAGTCAGAATTCTGAGAAATAAAGTCAGAATTCTGAGAAATAAAGTCAGAATTCTGAGAAATAAAGTCAGAATTCTGAGAAATAAAGTCAGAATTCTGAGAAATAAAGTCAGAATTCTGAGAAATAAAGTCAGAATTCTGAGAAATAAAGTCAGAATTCTGAGAAATAAAGTCAGAATTCTGAGACTAAAGTCAGAATTCTGAGACTAAAGTCAGAATTCTGAGAAATAAAGTCAGAATTCTGAGAAATAAAGTCAGAATTCTGAGAAATAAAGTCAGAATTCTGAGATTTAAGTCAGAATTCTGAGATTAAAGTCAGAAATCAATAAAGTCAGTATTCTGACTTTAATCTCAGAATTCTGACTTTAATCTCAGAATTCTGACTTTAATCTCAGAATTCTGAGAAAAAAGTCAGAATACTAATCATTATAATTTTTTTTATTTTAGGTGGCCCTAATCCTCTTCCGTATAGAAGTGTTGTCCAGAAACCCTGGATATAAATAATAAAATCAGCTGATTAGAAGAGAATGGTTAGAACTCAACCAGTTCCTGTGTGTGCACCAAAAGAAAAAGCTTGTTTAAAGTTTGTTGCTGAACATTTGGACAAGCCAGTGAAAGGCCGAGTTTATAACCTGGTTAGATTAAACTGAAGTCTGAACTCTGGAGGAGAAGAGATGACCCAAAAACACCAAACTGGTGAAGTGGAGGTGGGGACAGCGCGGTTTGTGGGACAAAATATGATTCAGAATAGATTATTAATTTATTAGTTAATACAGAAGTGAAATTAGGATTACTGAAAGTTTAATGAATACATTTATTTCAGAGTTCTTATCTGTAATAGGATCTTTTGTCTCAAAGGGAAACGAAGACATTTGGATGAAAATGACTTGGTTGTTGGGTAGAAATCTGTTTGTATTGGTATGGAAACACAAGTGTTTCCCTCAGCATTATGCTCTGAATAATTAGGAAACATCAGCAGGTTTTAATTAGACTTCAGGTGAATCGACCTGATCATCTCAAGAGATTGACCTTATACCCAATAATATGCGCTAAACAATATAAAACCAACAATAACTTCATGTATTTACTAAGACGTTCATCCTTCACTGGGGAGTCCCTGATGGTTACAGAGGAGCGTTTTCCTGTTTTAGAACAGAATCTGCCGTTTGATTGGTGGAAAATCTGGGCAGAAAGGCATGATGGATCCAACGCGCCTCAGCTGTAATACTAAATTAACCCTTTAAATATCTTGCTAATCTAATTACTTCCACACAATTTGCAGAAAAAATATGTAAAGCCTGAGTAATCTCTTCTTTTCTTCTAAAAATACAGCCAGAGGATGTTTATATATATGTTCTAATTTACTGCGCAGACATTAGGATTCTAATTTTGTAAACTATTAGCTCGATGCCAACTAAGCTCTTAAAATATTGATCCAATTTCCTCACATCAAAGCTTTAATTCTGATTCCAAATTCATCTCTAACCGGTCCCTAATAGGCAGCTCCATCCTCACCCTGATTCCTTCAGTCGAAGTTGGGTCTTCGTTAGTAATTCTGCTCCTTTCCATCCTCTCCTCACTCACCTTTTTTTTTTATAGGTGAAAGAAATCATGGGAAAAGGGAGCGAGAGAGGACTAAAGAGGACTGAAAGAAAAAATTGGAGAGGAGGAGGGTGCAGCACTTGAGTGCAGTTGTAATCAAGGCCTGTGCGCTGAAGAGGGGCCAATCAATCCAGCTGTCTGCCTCTACATCTCATCAGGCGTCTTCAAGATGGCTAAAAATGAGTTGCCGAGGCCAGACGGCCTCTTTGGGCTGCTAAGAAGACGGCGAGCGGCAGACTGCTGCAGCCGAGTCGGGAATAACCGAGGCGGAGGACAAAACAAGTCCTGAAAGTCCGAGACTCAGTCAAAGATTTAAAAAATGACTTCCAGCCTCCTGAGAAACTAGAGGAAAACTAATGATTAATAGTGACGTCATGTTCATATCAGGAAGTCGTCAAAACCAGTTCAACCATCTCCATAAATCTTTTTAGACTTGTTTGGTCTCTTAGGTCTCACATCTGGTTTCTCCACCCAGAATTTAAACCAAGAATCAAACTCCAAACCAAAGACCATTCTCTCCTCCACCTGACCCCAAAATACCTGCACATTTAACAGAAAATACTTTAATTCTTACACATTTTTGCCTCTATGAGTTTTTTTTTATGTACACACAAAAACTGATTTCTAAGACAGTAGAAAGTTTTGTTTTTAGACATTTTTACTTATTTTTGTCTGAAAAGAAAATATATTCTTACAGCCCGACTTTAAATCAGCCAAATCTTCTCAAATTTTCACGATTTGAGCAAAAAAATCTGCAAATGTGGTGAGCGAAATGTGCTTGACTGGGTACCCTATACTGTAATGCCATTTGCTTCATATTTGATACATGACTTTCTGAGACCTCTACATTTTTATTGGGAGTTTTATTTTCCTGAAAAACCTGATGTATATAATCAGATACATGCAGTTAACAAAATAACCACCAGGGGTCAGTGTTTTTTCCATCTATAGACCTTCAAATTGGACATCCAAAATGCCTGCGCTCAGTCAGACTCAGATGTAGTTTTTCATGCAAACTTTTGTCAATTTTCAACAGGTTATGGTAAGAAAACATTTTATTTGTTACTGAAACTTCAATAAGAATGTTTAATGAATTAGATCAATGTAAAACAGCTTGGAATTTTTAAACTTAATTCATAGTAAAACCATGTTGAAAATGTGTGTATCAAATTTGATACAGCAGGTTTATAAGGTCGTATATTTGCAAATTAGGAAATTGTCATTTTATTACATTTCATGGGATATGCATTCAAAACATTAACATATGATTTTTGTTTTATTGAAATAAACTACTAATAGTTTTATCTGCTAATTAATAATGACAAATTAGGTATATTCAATCAATAAATTACTAACCTATATTGTATTGTTATACATTCATCCGTCTGTGTCATACTGATTAGCTAGCTGAATATAGCTAGCTATAGATCTCTTGCTAGCAATGATCTTGTTCATTGGTTTCTACAATTTAGATAAGAAAAACATAAAATGAGGTTTTTGGTGTGTTTTCAGACGGCATGTAGAAATAGATGAATGTATTGAAGAAGACAAACGACAGACCTTACTGGACATCATAGATGTATTTCAAGGTTTTAGTGACAGATGAAATGCTAAACCCATGGCCCTACAAAAGTTCCAAGCTGTGGTTGGCACCTCTCACAAGTTCAAGACATGGCAAAATCTAGTCTGGGAGACCACTATCCTCTCCAGAAGGAACACCTCACCCTCACAAAAGACCAACAAGTGTTCCTCCTGATGTGCAAAAAGATGGCATTGACCATTTTTCAGCTCAAACAGCACACAGGCAATCACTTCACCATGTTTACTGTGAAAATACAAAGTCTGTCTTTGCCTGAACAAAGACAGGAGCTATTTTCAGATCGACCACAATGCTAAATAAAAACCAAACCAAAGGAAAGTTCATATAAAATATCAATAATGTTGTTGCACAGTATGTTCATTTGTATATTTTTTAAAAACTTTAAGGAAGTTTTAAAGAAAACTCAGTGTTTAATAAGATATAAATGTGTAATATATGTTTTATGACTATTCAGATGAACAAAGTGTGAGTAAAAAAAACTGCCCAAAATACCCGACGTATCAAAAACGATACAAATTAAAAAACATATTTGCAAAGTGATATTTCATTTCTTTTTTTTTTTTTTTTTAATAAGGTCATAAAAGGACTCCAAATTCAAAAAATCAGAATTTTCTGGGTATTTTTTTATGGGTTGGGTCTTACAGGGTTAAAACAACATGTTTTCCTGCTGATTTTTTAGAAACCAGTTTTTGCAGTGTAGGTAGGCCTTTCACAAAAACAGAACGTAGTTTGTACGATTTTTCTGGAAATGCTTTCGCCTCCACCCAGCACCATTTTTTTATTTATTGTTTAACCTCTAACTGGTCCTATTATGTGATCATCATATGAGAACTGGAGATTATTCCTCCAGTTTAAAGCATCACATTTGTCCCACTGATGCAAACCAGATCATTTCAGACTCCAGGAAAAAAAAAAAAAAAAAAAAAAATCACATTTTCACTTAAATACCGTTTTGTTTGATAAATTAGAACCTCTCTCTATTTGATCATCGATGTTAACAATCAGGATTATGGATGTTTATTTATAGCTGCATCTTTTTTCTATACTTGTGGTTTTAAATGTTGAGGACCTGAGAATAAAGAGATGATTTCTACAAACACATGAAGAAACTCTGTGTCTGAATCCCCTCTAATACCAGAAAGTGTCTTAATATTTCAGTAGCAGTCATTTGGTGATATTATGGGTACCATAAGTCACGCGGTTTGGCAGAGAGGAAGCTTATAACTATAAAAAAGAAACAGCGAAATAGAAATTGATAATTAGAAGCAGTCATCAGGCAGACATGGTGATTAAATCTGAGGATATTAGAGGAATTCTACTTCTTCCTCATCCAGTGGAGTTTAAAAATGTTCACTAAATTATTCAACCTCGGTGCTAACAAGTTTTAGGAAGGACCGGGCTTGTTCTGTTCAGCTGGGATTACAGAGCTAAGAGGATATAAATGATAGGAAACAGCAGGATTTAAATTAGATGATAAATAAAAAATGAGACACCTTGACGCTGTCCTGTCATTTAGAAGGTAAAAGATGAAGCCATTATCTGAGTGTTCAGAGTTAAATATCAGTGTTGGTTCAGTGTGTGTGCAGGTGCACGCTGAGGAATCTTTCCTTTCTGTTCCGATGTCAAAACTGTCACTGCTGTTGTAAGAAGCAGTTACACAAACCATCATTAGAAAGTGTGAAAGCCGCAGCAGAGTTTAGCACTCCCACATCTCACGTACAAAAATGCATCAGCACTGGCAGCCGAAGCCCTCTCCTCCTTCCTCGGCTCAGTAGCTCAGGGAATGATGTAAAAGTGATGCAAGCGCGAAGCCAGCTTTGCTACAAGGTGGCCATCTGGGCGAGGTCTGCCAAGCCTGCTGCGAACGTCAGGAGCCGGGGCCAACTCGCAGAGATCCTGCCAGCTGCAGGAGTGGGAGAGGGGCTGCCGGTGCCAGCAGGTCGCTGCCAACTCCGAGGGAAATCAGGCCGGCTGCTTGGTTGAGTGGCTGGCAGGGTAGTTGCAAGGTTGGCTGGGGGATCACGCTGCACCGCTGTGCAAACTCGAGCTCGGCACAACACCTGTGTCCCTCCTCCTCCTCCCCCCCCCCCCCCCCCCCCCCCCCCC
>SSNR01000067.1:2462167-2479107 GCA_006937965.1 Callopanchax toddi | reverse complement strand
CCCCCCCCCCCCCCCCCCCCCCCCCTCCCGCACCATCCAATCCCTCCTCTCCGCTCGACGGCAGGACTCACAGATGCTTGCAAAGCTCCAGAGGACAGTGCAAAGCTTTCCTGCTCTCTCTGAAGTCGGACCAAAATAACCACAGGTGACTCTGGATCAGCAGAGGGGTGTGCCGGCTTTGTAAAGCTTAGATGAGGCATCTCGCAAATCACATGACGACAGGCGGAGAGATAAAAAGCACAGCGCGATGTCGCAGAGAACCGCCAAACAACAGCAACACTCCTCACATCCCTTTCTCTGCCGAGTCTTTTCTCTTGGCAACAGGTGAGAGAAACGTCTAGGATCGATAAGCCTTTGGCACGCGATGAAAACTGATTAGCAGGTGAGCTGAGATGAAGTTAACTGAAATGGATTTGCCAGCTCCTGTAGGGCAAGGGGAGACCGCTGGATGGATCCCAGTGCCAGAGCCGTTTCCAATGCAATCGATGGGAACAATTAACGGAGTTCCACACAATGACTGCGATGACACAAAATCAGTCCGCTCTGTTAGGAATGACAGCACGCCGACAGGCCGTCAAATATCACCATCAAACTTCTCTTCCTGCAGAGATCAAACTTTAAAGTCTTTGTTTTTTCACTCCAACGACTTTTAGAAAAGCAATCGGCGTCATGTTATTTGTCAACAATCAATGCAAATGCAAGACGAGTAGACTCTGGCAGACGGCCAATGTCAAGACTTTCAACCGATTTGACAATTTCCCAGCATGCACTTTGCAGCAGAATGATAATGGTGATGATGAGGACCTTGGAAAGGCAGCGTTAGGGCAGCACTCTCCAGCTCTGAGATAACTTTAAATCGACTGTAATCACAGGATCTGGGAGCTGTAGGCTGACAAAGTCACAGAAAGACATCTAGCAAGGTAGCAACACGCCATTTCAACACATTACTTAGCAATAATTACAGCTACATTTCCTCACTTTGTTATGACACACGAATGCATGTGAGAGGAGCCGGTGCAGCGAGAAGGAGGACGGCAGCCCGCGGGCCGAGAGCCCCGACATCAATAACAGGGCGAAGGGAGGTAGATGAAACGCATTACTTTGACCTAAAGAGCTGAGTAATTACATTTGGCATTTTGACAAGTGTTTAGCTGCAGTGAAGGTCAGTTCTGTCAGCATACGAGATCTTTGCTAATCCACTCAGACGGAAGAAAACGAGAAGACAGGAAACCAGGAGAAGGAGAGAGAAGACCCAACTGATGCTTCGGTGAGAGAAGCTGCATCCTGTCGACCTCAAGAGACGTCTGAGATCTGAGACACTAAATAATCAGCTGTTAAGAGAAGGTCTAATCAAGACATATACAGAGCTTACCATGAGCTATATTCTATAATAATGAATCCTGCATCTTGAACACATCATCACTTTATGTCATATTTTAACAAAAAAGATAAAAACGTTTAGCGTTATTTCTCTAGAGGTAGCTAGAAGGTGGACCTTAATGTTTTTGTTCTTTTGTAAAATATGTCAGGAATCACTTAATGGACTTTAATAGATTTATTATATTCAAAATGGTCACCATCGCTAATCAACATGTCTGTGTTACATGTAATGTGGTCGTCCTCAACACGCTACCAACAGGTCACGTGACGTCCGGTGAGACTGGAGGTGGTTTATCCAGAACTCCATCGTTACCTAAATATTAAAACTCTTTTTAAAAATGATAATGACCTGGTAGCAGGTCATTCCCACATGGGCGTAGATTTGGCGTGGACGGAGGTGACGTGTCCCCACCAATAACTTGATCCAAGGACGCAGAAATAGCGCCGCACTAATAACACCTGCAGCCCAGCGGACCAGGTGCCGTCCTGATGTTCACGGACCTGCAGGTGAAGGAGGCGTGTCTGGATCGAGCGGCGTGAGCCCCGCGACGTCGGAACCTGCTGGGTCTGGATGTGGACCGGGCTGGACGCCATCAGGCATTTTCCCGTGGGCCTATGGTCACTTCGGGCCGGTCCAGACCGTCCTGGATCTGAGCGGCTCGTTTTATTCTTCTCTTCCTGTTTCGGTGCACGCGTCCCGATGTCATGAGCAAATCTACGCCATCGGATTCCATTGCTTCAGTGAATATTACTTTATTAAGGAAATGCATTTCAACTAAAATAGTGGCACTTTCCTCGTGTCTTTAAAACCTGGAGTGTAAAATGATCAAATAAATCTTTATTAATTCTCCTAATCATGCAGGCAGTGTTAATTTCGTATACGAAATATTTTCGTTATTTATTTTGTCACTAATATATTTTACCAAACAAAAACTAAACGAAATTCAAAAATATAAAACGGAAAAAGACGAAGACTAAATTAGCCGACGTTGTCGTCAGGAACGAAAGACGAGACGAGAATTGACAGTGACGAAATCCAATCAGAAAACGGAAAGAATTTGACAAACGTACCAAAGAACCAATCAGCAATCAGAGCAGGCGGGACTAGAGAAGGGAACCAATCAGCAATCAGAGCAGGCGGGACTAGAGAAGGGAACCAATCAGCAAACGTAACAGGCGGAAGTAGATGAGAAAGGAACCAATCAGAGTCCACCTTGTCGGGACGCGCCGGAGTTTGTAAACAGCAAAGCCGACAGGAACAAACTTTATTAAAAGTGGGTCAAATGAACAGAACGGAGGCAGAGTTATGACGCTAATTTAAGATAATAGTGGTGAATGCAGCAGAGGATCAAAGAGCTGTCAGGGAGACAGGAAATATGGAGTTATGGAGAGAAATGACCGAAGACGGAGCGTTGTGGAGATCACGTTCTGTGGGAGGAGACGGACCGCAGCGTGAGAACAGCTGATCAGACTCTGTGAGTAAAGCCTCATGAAGACGTTTGATCTGACGTCATGAGCAAAGTTCTGACAGTTTGATTATTATGGTATTTATTTGCTCAGAATCACTAGTGTCTTTCCTGACAGAACTCAACACACAGTAGAATATGAATTACAGATCTTTGTGATTGAATTAATAAGAAAATATTAAAGGTCTCTAAATAAGATAATATTTAAACTACTTCCTCAAATTTTCAACAAAAATAGTTTATTTTAAAAGTGAATTTAGTTTTTTTTTCTGAAGATTAGTCTTGGAAAGGGGTGTGTCTTATAATTGGGGTCATTAACAATATTGGGAACGTTGATAAAGAGCCCATTTGTTTATTAATACTTAATAATGCACTAATGTTAATAAAAGTAAAGTGTTACCCCAATTCATTTAAAGAAATGTAAAATAAACGCACCAGAGGAAAATATATTAATATTAGTGAAATATGCTTATTTTATATTTAGTCGACTAAAGTTCGGAACTATTTTAGTCGACTAAAATAGTTCCGAACTTTAGTCGACTAAAACTAGACTAAAATGAAAAAGAATTTTTGTCAAAAGACTAAGACTAAAACTAAATTAAAAATTCACACCAAAATTAACACTGCATGCAGGACATTGAAGTCCTAAAAGGTTAAAAACTGAAGACGACTGGAAACAGATCCTCCAGAAGCAAAACATTCTAATCAAGAACAAAGAAAGAAAAGAAGTCCTTCCTGTTGCATTAAAAAATAAAACATCTGTTTAACTCCATCCATTGGTTTGACGTTCCATCCCTTCCAGAGGTCACCAGCCTGTATGGACAGACAGGAAGTGACTCGACACCGAGTGGTGTTGTCTACGTGTCAGTGTGTCCGAGTTCAGAGCGAGAGTTCTTAAAAATGAGTTTCTCTGCTGTCAAAGCGTTGTCTGTGGATGGATAGACTGTTCAACTAAAGGCTCCAAACTGGTTTACTGTTAAATCTCTTCAGAAAGACCTCACGATGTTTATACAGGAAAACACGAATCGTTTAACATTAAAGTTTAGCTTATCAGAATAACTTCACTTTTCTATTTTTATGCATGTTCAAAGAGAAACATGAGTCTAAAAGGCAAAACTGTGCCAAGATCCAACATTTCCACCAAAATTCAACTTTTAATTATTTAAAAACCAGCTTCAAAATCTGCCTCTGAGGTTTAATTTGTGCTGAAATGGTCAAAACTGTCATATAAATCTTCTTAAAGAGATGTTCTGCCATTTTAAAGTGTGTTTCTGTGTAATATCGATCAGAAAAAAGATAGAAAAATGTAATTTATAGGAACTATTTCTGTTTGTGTTCTGTTTTAAAGCTGATAAAACAACTTCAGCATCCACTGACTTCACATTCTCAGGGTTAAACGACAAAATTAAACCTGTGGTAAAAATCAGAGGCTAACCACTGAGGAAAACCAAGGCTGGCTTGTTTAAAAAATAAAGAAAATTGAGATTGTGGAGTCAAGTGAAGCGTTCTAACGGTCAGAATTCTCCAGAGAGGACGGCTTTGGGGCATTTGTGAGGAACTGTCTCTGCACTGAGATCCGTCATTAGCATGTTTTCTAAAACAACTGCTGGTGGCGTTAAAACGTAGAAGTCAGGCGAGCAGACGGAGCGGGGATGAGGCCGTCTCAGCTGCTCTCCTCCTGCTTTAAGTGCTAATTGAGCTGCCCACCGTCCTGACCCTGACCCCCGGCCCATTCACGGGGTCCCGTTCTCACGGCCGAGACGCACCGCTGGAGGCAGCCTCTGGGTCATACACCCACCCTCTGCTGGACAATGAGGGTCACCACCTCGCTGCCCACCATCTTGACATCCACCCCCACGTTTGACAATGGCCCCCCAGTGGACCCGGAGCCCCTCACAATGAGCGGACGGACGTAACAGAAGCAGAATCACGGCTGCTTAAAAATGCAACGCTGGTCTGGACAGCAAGGCAGCGCGGATCAGACCGCTTGGCCTCTGGAGCTGGAGGTCAGGACCAGTTCAGACCAGCAGAAACTGAAACACCTGGTACTTTTTATTCCATCGCATCAACTGCTTAGATGTTAGGACTGTTTATGAATATTATGAAATATATTAATCGTCCTCATTTGTTAATAAATACAAGTGAGAATTAATGAAATGGGATCATTATCTAATAAACCAGAAGTTTCAAAGGAAATCTTTTAAATACATTTTTAAAAAGATGTAATTTATTTCAATTTGTTCCCATTTTAATCATTTATAAAGGATCCAAATACGCCTGAATTTTAAAAATACTGAAAACAACTTTACGTTAAAAACATCTAAAAAAAAAAAAACATCAGGTGTGGTTGTTTCATCTACACACATCTATACCTATGTATGTATACACACATTTATAGACACACATATCTAAAAGAGGAATTTATTCTCATGCAGGAATTTTAGGAATATTAGGAATTCTTGTTGGAACATGAACTCTAAACAACTATTTGACATTTTATTAATTTGTTTAAATTAATATAATTTACTTATAAACTTCTTTTAAAAACTGGAAACATTTTTACCTCAGGAAGAAAGATTAGTTTAAAATCAGCCAAAGTTTAAAGACCTTCAGGAATCCTGGAGAACCTTTAATCCAAACCACTTTAGAACCTGAACCCTCTAAACTCTAAAAAGAATATCTGAGCTGTAGTCGAGGTGGTGGACTTATTGACCTAAATCTGACCTTTTATTTTGGTTTAGTCAGGACAACTTAAAGTTTTGGGTTCAATCAACATAAAATCAGTGATGTTCACACTAAAAGAAAAGATAAGTTGAACCAACTTAACTGAATTGCTTCAGTTGGTAACAAGTAATTCAATTAAGTTTATCCAACTTAAATTATTAAGTTGGTTCAACCTGACAAATTTAAGTCAAAACTTACTCAAATTATTTAGTTCCTTACAAAACAAAAAGTCAAATCCTTCTGACTGAAGTTTATGTAAATTCAACTCAAATTTTTAAGTTTTTCCAAATGAAAAAACTGAATGATCAAAAAGCACATTATCAATGACTTTGAACTTAAAAACTATTTAAATGTAAATCATCTTAAATGTGTGTTTTAGCGTGTTATTTTAGTTTTTACTTTCATTGTAATCAGAATTTCAAGTTGGCTAAAAAGAAAAATAAATCCATAGCGGAGATGGAACATTTTAACATTTATTGTGAGAACATCACAAATTCAAAATTTTTGCACAGATGCAAGTAATAATGCAATAAAGACTTTTTTACACTGTAAAACATTTTCCTCCTCTCTGAATGGAGTTGAATATTTATGACTAGCTAAGCCCTGCTAGCAGGTTAGCGACAAAAACTAAGTATTCATAAATACTCAACTCCATTCAAGGAGCAGGAAAACATGTTGAAGTATAAAAAGTGTTCATTGCATAATATTTTAAAATCATATGAAACAGTGAGCTGCTTGGTGGTGCATGTTGTTAGCACTGTTACAGTCAGGAGGTTGTGGGTTCACTTCCCAGCTCTGTGGCCAGCTTGCATGTTCTTCATGCTGTGTGAGTTTTCTCTGGCGCCCCAGGCTCTTTAAGTTCAAAGTCATTGATAATGTGCTTTGTGATCATTCAGATTTTCATTTGGAAAAACCGAAAGATTTGAGTTGAATTTATATAAATTTAGGTCAGAAGGATTTGAATTTTTTATTTGTAAGAAACTAAATGATTTGAGTGAGTTTGACTTAAATTCATCAAGTTAAACAAACTTAATAAGTTGGATAAACTTAATTGAATTACTTGTTACCAATTGAAGCAATTCAATTAAGTTGGTTCAACTATTCTCTTTTTTCAGTGTACATGGCTGCAGCCTTAAATTTCAGTTTAACCTGGATTTTTAAATTACTCACCAAACAAAGGCTCAGGTTTAAAGACATTAAAGGATTCTTTTATTTTATTTTTACTCGATGCTGTTTTAGCTCGGAGCTCTAAAACACATCGCTCCAGGATGATATGAAGTTAATTCCTCGAGTTTGATTCAAATGTTCGCATCCTTTAAGATTTCTCCGTATTGCTTTATGATCATTGTGCTTTAAAGCTAAAACCAAACCCCCTTAAACGTTCCTCTGACATCCACTCCGGTCTAAACGATGCTTTTGCACAGATCAAATCAAATAAAGCTAAATCATTCTGAACAAAACGCTGACCCTGAAGTTAGAGAGAGAACATGTGGACGTCCAGTCTTCCCTCTGCGCTGCTGAGCGACCGTAAATGATGATAAAACGACATCATTACAATGGTCGTGTAAAGCTTAATGTTTCAGAAAACCCCCATAAACCTCAGTTGGGGGGGGGGGGGGTATGTACCCTTTGGGATGGATTGATATTCTAGTTGAATATGACAAACGACACTTTAAAGATGGCCCGCCCACGCCATTGCACTTTAACCGAGAGGACGCCGTATTTCATTTTGAGCACGTTCCGTCAAATGTTTGCATTAATGGTAACCGAGGCTCATCCGTGACCCGCAGAGCGGCGGGCGGGCGGGCGGGAAATGAGCGCGCCAACAAAAGCACTTAAAAACGGAGAGAAGCCGTTGCATAATCAGCGCGCAGAGTGTGTGCGCACGTAATTGAGGGGGTGAAAGAGAAGATTCAGAGTGTTTCAGGAGGTGGGGAGGCGATTGTCAACAGGGGATAAGAAAAGGAGAAAGAAGGAGGCAGTGAGCTACTGGTGTAAGTTATTCTGACAGGCCCAATCTCCCACAGCAGGTAAATTGGAATTGTGTGAATTAAACCAGGGAATATCAGGAAAGTTGTCTCTCTCTGGACTGACAGCTCGGTTAATGGCAAACATTTCTTCTTTCTATATTCCCCACTTCATTAACACCCTCGCCTCATTACTGTGAGTCACACTGCAGCTCCACACACACACACACACACACACACTCCTACACACCTTTACAACGTCTTTACAAGTCGATTAAAGTCCCTCTACATGATTCACAACAGTCAAATCAAAATTTGACTGCACATATCAAGTTTTCATTCCACCGTTATGGTTCATCAAGTGTGAAGTTGAGTAGAAAAAATGGATTAACCTGAGAGAATCCAACAAAAACTCAGAAAGTTTCCACAAAAACACCAAAAAGGATCCAATCGTAGCGGAATGATGTCAGAAACATAAAAGCTGGTGACTCATCCTGATCTTCTAGCATGAGGTTTGAAATGTGGGTCTGTGTGTGAGCTATAAGTAAAGCAGTGAAGTCATAATTAAAGACTGAGCAGTAATCTAGTTTCTTCATCATCTCCTAGTCAGCCTGAGGAGAAACAGAACGGAGGAATCAATGGAAACAAACTGGATGTTATGGATTAAAGTTGGTGCCGAGTTAGTTATGGATGCAGGTTTAACTGATTAGTAATAAAGAAACTATGTTTAACTGAAACAAATGGTTTTTATTTGATGGCAGGCTCGATAGCCAACAGCTTTAAAGGCACACTATGCAGTTTAGGCTTGTTTTTAGCTCCCCCTAGTGTCCGTTTTAAGTCACAGTCGTAAAAATGTTAGCATAGTTTCTGCTCAGAAACGCTAAATCTACCTGTTAAATGTCTCCTCAGCCTTCACTGCTTTCTACTGGAGCGGTTCATCACTCATTCAAAGAAATCAGCTGTTCAAGCAGGGAGAGATGGGAAAAATCAGGAATCATGAGCTAAAAACACTCCGGAGCTAGCATAACAGCTAGCCACATTAATCCTCGCAAGACACGTGACTTTCACTGCCCGATCCATACCCGGAAGCACGATCGGTTCTGCGAATCTTACGTCACTTCCTCTTTTCGCCAACTTAGCGGCACTCAAGTCTTTTGAATGAGACGGTTAGCTCTCAGTTAGCCCTTAGCTTTTCCGCAAGCAGACGCGTTCTGCACATGCGCAGTAAGGATCGGGCCGTCCTGATCATAACTCCCGTTTTATTTTTATTTTCTTTGACATTGTATGAAACGTTGTCATTATTGTAAACTTTTTAATAAGTACTTATTACTGTTAACATCTTAACAGATACTCTGACCCGTAATTACCGTAAAAAGCTTCAGTGGACTCATTTTGCACATGCGCAGAACCAATCGGGTTTCTGTTACAGATCGGGCAGTGACAATAGCCTCGTTTCCACTATCGGAACTTCGGGGTAATTTCTGTGAGGGGGGAAAGTGACCGGGACATTCCTGTGGCTCGGTCCTCTCAGCTGTTGTGTCTCCATTACAGCTCCACCTTTCCAGAACTTTAGTAAGATGTCAGCATCGACGTCACTGACAAGCGTAAAGGCGCCAACAGACAAGGAAGTGGAGAATAATGAATGCATCAACAATGGACAAAGAAGCGATGGTTGCGGCGTATTTCGACAAAAAATTGTTCAGAATTTTAGTCGACTAAAATTCTGGAAGGACGAGTATAGTTGATGACGAACTAATCCAACCTCGAAGACACGGTCATTTTGCAAGCTCCGACAACAACACACAGGTAATTTATCTCTGCGCGGTCTGCTTTCATCATTTTCCTTCATCCCACAACCAATCAGCACAAGTTAACCGCATTTACCACTCCTATCGGGCCGATCCGAGTACCTGCCCCTGATCAGGGACTCTGTTGGTCCCTGAAGACGGCCCTCTCAAAATTGCCCACATAATGGAAACAGTCGCGCGCCTCAAAGTTCCGGTAAAATTACCCCGAAGTTCCGACAGTGGAAACGGGCCTAGTGACTTTGTGAGACTTCAGGACACCGGACCAGAGACTCAGAAGTTACAAACGTGGTATTCTGGGTCCAAGCAGCAGATGGGGCCGAGTGACTTTTCATTAACCCTGTAGGGTCAGATTAGCACAGACTGAGTCAAGGACAAGATTTAAAATATGATAAAGTTACATAATGTGACTAATAAAACCAGTAGCTCACTGAGCTGCAACTGTTAGAGACCGAATACAAAAAGCATTCGAGATTCAACGAGGTTTCAACACATTTGTGTTTCAGTTTCCATGAAACTCAACATGTTTGTGCAACAAATTTCATCTAAAGAGTTGTTTCTGAAAATGCACAAAATCAGAAACAACTATGGCGGCTGGAAACCAAGCTTCTTTGCACTTTGACACACACAAGTAGTGATTTGTTACATTTTTTAGTAATTTTATGACTCCAATGAGCCACAACCCAGTGAGATCACAGCCTGAACTCACAGTGTCACTTCTAGTCTTTGATATTATTCACCAAGATGGAGGAAGAGATTTATAGAAGCTCATTAGAACCAGAAAACGATGCTTGCTTTGAATAAAAGAGCCAATCTGAACAGAAATAAATGGATTAACCAGACAAAAAGGTGAAGGACAGAATCACAGAGGCTTAAAGAAAGAGGAACCCATCTCAGTGAGGTGTCATATGTTCTGAGGAAGGCTCATCGGGGGCCTCAGGTGCAGCAGAAACCAGAGATAATGGGCCGTCTTTCTTTCTGTCAACATAAAGATGGCGTTACCCAGCCGAGGAGAACCTACCAGCCACGTTGGCCACATCTGCAGTGCTGACGTTCTGGGAGTTGTGGCTCACTTTGAAGGTCACGGCCGGCCCCATCACCCTGCAAAAAGACAAAAAAACCTTTACAAAAGGCACGCTTACAATCCATTCCCCTCAGCGGATTTACTTTGTTTTTTAAAAGAAAGGAGACGTGCTCATTAAGGCTCAGCCATACATGACCACTAGAAGGAAAAAAAAAGGCATTAACCTGTGGCGATCCTTTAGGCTGCTGCAATCCCCATCACAGCTCAGAGATAACCTCTTGAATCTCAATGTAATTTGCCTGCCGGCATTTAAGCACGCAGGGAAATAAAGATAAGGAGGTCAGGATGAGAAGATGCTGCTCATCGAGGAGAGGAAGGGCTTATATACAATCCTCAGGAAACTCGCTTTATTATTCATTTACATCCTGATTCAACATAATGTGACTGAAATACAATTTGTTGTGATAAATTCGGGGCGTCAGAAGCAGATGAAAAGCGATGCTCCCCCACGTTCTCGCAGCATTTATGCCGATAACGCAGTTTGAATTGAAGCGCTGAGGGGAGAAGCTGGGTGGTCAGCGCCGAAGCGGGGGTCTCCCAACGTGATTAACCTTTTTGTTTTTCTGTGCTAATTCAGATTAAAGGCCCAGCAGGGCGACGCATTAGAGCGCCCCCCTCCAGGACGCATTGTGCACCACTACAGGACGCGGCGTCTACTGTAGCAGCAGCCTTATAAAATATGGTGACATCATTAATGGAGCGAGTCCCGTCCTAATGCTGCTGGCAGGGGGAAAAAAAGAAACGTGTTCGCGGTGCTTTCACGTTGATGGATGTAAATTGTTTTCATTGTGAGGTTTGAGTGCATTTCGCAGGCTGTGGGGTCAGCCTCTTCTGTTTCAACAATTAAAGTAAAAGGATCAGCAAAATAATTAAGAGGCATGCACAGAATAAAAGCTTTGTTGCACCATTATTTTTCAGAAACCTAAAGAACGCAGCTCCGCTTTGTTTTAACCTTCTGCACGAAAGATCCTTTGTTCCGAATAAACATAAAAACACGTTTTTAGTCATTTAATCATTTTATGATCAACTCTTCCAGAAGCAGGAAGGCCCAGGAATACCTAAACCTGCACAAGTTCAAACTTTATGGAAAGTTTGGGTAATATTTCCAACCATGCACTTTTTTAATCATTAACCGTTTTGGGGGGGTTTAATTAGGTTTCTTGAGCCCTAAGGCCAGTATATCAAAGAAACACATGACCAGCAGCTTATATTCACCAGGTTTTATGCAGCAGTAACGCTACACTATCCTAACATTTAAGGTACAATAACAAACCAATTAGACCGAGTCAAATTAATGATCCGCAGGGGGGAAACCTAATGAAGCTAAGTGCTTCAAGAAAAGGAGAAAATACCGCACTCGTCTGGTGCTCTTATTAATTCCAATGTTTTGCTGATTTTTTTAAAATACAAAACCTGTTTTATTCCACAGAGTACTTGTAGTGGAGTAATAAATATTTATGCATCGAGCAGCCAAAGACACAAAAACAACTAAAAGAGCCATTTTCAGCTGCTCGGTCGTCTGAAACAACTCGTTTTTTACGGCCATTTTTCCCCCCTCAGAGCGATCGGGCTGACATATTTGCCACATCCATGAAGTGATTCATCAGCCGGCACAGGCAGTGTCTCAGAGTGTGATGAAAAGGGAAAATCGCTCACGTTGAGTTTATCGCATGTCCATCTGTCGGCTTCAGACGCACAAAAGGTACCATGTCGGCTTCAGAGCTTGTAAATAACCTGACCGGGCCGAAAACGCTCATTTAGGAGAAATTACACAGCTTAGAACATCTAGGAAGAGCTAGTACTTTGATTTAATTCAACGTTATTTAACTGACGGCCTGCAAAAATAGAACTGTGGATATCAGGTGAGTCACAAACTGAAATAAAACGTCAAAAACCGAGAACGACTGGACTGGTTTGAAACAATCTGATGCAACGTGAAAGATTAAAATCTCATTCTGTGTTCAGTTAACCGAAAAACATGTAACCTGTAAAACTGAAGAACACAACATGCACTCTACATTTTAAAAACACTTAAAGGGAGAAGAGGGAAGATTTGAAAAACGAACCTCATGAGCGCCGCGCCTGGCGCTGTGAATAACTACAGCCTTGAACCGGAGCGCGCACAAACTTCTCACTATCTCATAAGGGTTCAACCAAAGGCAGCCGGAGACATGATTCCATAAATAAAATACATTTTATTAATACAAAAGGTAATATAGTAAAACAATGCCCCGTGACACACACACACACACACACACACACACACACACACACACAGACCGCAGGAGCCAATCTAACAGAGCTAATCTCGCTAGCTGCTATGTTCCAGTCCTTCCCCGCTGCCTGTATCGCTAAAAGCTTTAATCAGTCGGTGTTCTCTGACTCCCAGAGATGAATTTGAGAAATCTAGGGTGACAGAATAATGTCCCGTCGCCTCTATCACCCTAGATTTCTCAAGTTCGCATCACGGAGTGGAGCTCCGGAGCACCCGGAGGAGCGTGCGCTGCACACCCGCCTTTGATGCACTGTAAGCGGACTGAGGTCCAGGAAACAGTCGGGGATTTGAGGCCTATCGTCCAGAGACCCATAAACATGGACAGATCGCTGTGCGGTCGCCTATAACAGCACCTTTAGCTCTGTGGAACCCTATAATCCATCAGAGAGGTTTTCAGCTCCATAAACAAGATAACACCAGTTTGATGAGAAAAACCACTGATTCAGACGAAGGAAGTCCGCCATTGACCAGCAACACAACACAACGGTGCAATGCTGCCACCTACTGGATATACATGTATTATTACTTTTTTAGCTTCCAGAACGCGCAGCAGCATCAGTTGACGTCACATCCGTAGGACAGCGCGGGAAATTCGTTCCCGAATTGCAGAACATTTTACAGCTCACAGCCTGTTCTAGATGATGGAATGATACATGGGTGGACTCATTCTTTTAGATTTAAAATGCTTCATCACTTAAAACTGAGCATGCAGGATTATTTTTATTTAAAATATTCCCTCTTTAATGAAGACAACAAATGATTACAGAATATGTACTTTTTAAAATCAGGACAACTTGGCACAAAACATTCCTTTAATGTAACGAGGCTTCGTGAGGCTGGAACGCCTGATTAGTCACCTTTACTATGATCAAGAAATGTCCATCCTTTGAAATAAGAACACAGCTGAATGTGGGTATATCCCCCAGAAAATGTGCTAAAATGTATCCTCTGCATTGTTGTCTCTGGTCTTGAGCTCCAGGTGTGT
The DNA here is from genome assembly GCA_006937965.1 of Callopanchax toddi. Lineage (NCBI taxonomy): Eukaryota > Metazoa > Chordata > Actinopteri > Cyprinodontiformes > Nothobranchiidae > Callopanchax > Callopanchax toddi. The sequence continues at coordinate 2,465,421 of SSNR01000067.1, read as the reverse complement.
TCCAGCTACAGGTGAATGATTGGCAGCTCTGTTGAAGTGACCTATACCCCCACACTGATAGAGTCATTTCAGCAACATGTGACCAGCATGAGGAGGAGGAGCCAAACGATTGTGGCTGCATCCACGAGCCACTGAGACCCTTTAGTAACGTGGAACGGGTTAAAAACGGCTCCTGCGTTTCAAGAGGAGAATATTGGAGGATTTGGGGAGCGTTACCCACACATTTAGCTCTGATGCTCGTGCACAATCCTGAGGTAAAGGCAACTCATCAGGCCTTCAAATAGTATTAGATCTACTGTCAAGAACCCCGTTTCCCACCTACAGCACCGAGGCCGGATGTAGGCATGGGCAAGGGCGGGGCATTGCCCCCCCCCCCCCAAATTCGATTGCATGCAGAAATAACACATTTCAAAAAATTTTCTGTGAAAAATGGTCAGAGTGAGCGCTCTCTTCTGTTTGTCCTCATTCAAAGTAGCTACTGATGAATGACACGGAAAGAAAGAAAAACAAAAAAAGAACAAAAAACCACACAAAAAAAGAACAAAAAACCACAAAAAAAAAGAACAAAAAACCACAAAAAAAAAGAACAAAAAACCACAAAAAAAGAACAAAAAACCACAAAAAAAGAACAAAAAACCACAAAAAAAGAACAAAAAACCACAAAAAAGAACAAAACACACAAAAAAGAACAAAACAAAAACCAAACCTAACCAGATGAGGTCAGCCTCAACAGGGCATCAGCCAGTGTCCTACTTGTGTCGGTTCCAAGCCCGGGTAAATGCAGAGGGTAGGGATCAGATATGAACATAAATCTATGGATAGAGGAACTGATATGTCATAGTTTTTGATGCATTTAAGGGATTGGAGGGATGTGATGACCAAAAAATTCTTTGCATGTCCAGACTGGCCCTCCCTGATATTCTACCTGCCCCCCTTAGTGGGGCTGGCTAGATCCGGCCCTGTACAGCACTGAATAGAAGGGGCTGTGAACATGTGTGGTTCTTCAGGTTTTGTGGGCTTAACGAACCAATGACCTGTCCTGGGAGCACCTCACCTCTGAGCCTGAGGCTGCAGCCTCTGCAACCTTATTCTGGTAGAGAAAATGGAATTATAATATGGAGAATTACATCAGCTGATTCACATCTTCACAAATAAACAACGACCACTGAAGCACCCTCATAAAAATAAAGAGGGGGTACGGTGGAGCATTAGATCAAAACCTGCTAAATCCAGTCGCCTTCTGCCCTCTGGTGGAAGATCTACAGGTGGAAAGAGTCCATTTTATTTTTTATTTTAATCACTGTTGTATTATTTACTCACAAAATCATAAAACTTAAATATAGCTTTATTAACTTTAGCCAATATATGCTTTATTTCCTATTTCAGGCAGAGATGACATCATGCCACACTAACTGCAGTTCTCCAAAACAGTAGGAGTCGCCATTTCTAAAAACACCTGAAAAAAGGGTTTCATACGTACGGTTTAGACATTTACATGAACAAGGATGTTCTTCTAATCAGAATCACATCCGTTAATGTTAACCTTAACCTGATGATCGGCCATGTTTTCTTGGACATGAACCTTTAAATAGATTCTCCGTCGTACTCAGACCTGACGTCCTCACTGCCACCAATCTAATGAACTTATTTTCTAAAATGTTCTGGCTTTGATCTCATGTGTTGCTGACGTCTAATCCTTAATAACGTTGGTACATTCCAGGAGTTTCTACAAATCCGTTTCATTTTTTATTTAAATAAAAAGTTTAGGGGGGCATTTCGCTTCCATCTTTAGCTCACTTCACTTATAAAGCACCAGCCCACAACCAGTCCGATCAAAGCAACAAATCCAGATCGCTGCAGATCCAGATCAACTGACTAATTGTCCCTTTATAAAAAGGTGACGCTGTTCTGTGCAAAATCTAAAAATGAGCTGAAATCAGGTTAACTTTAAAACTAAATCAACATCTTTAAGGTTTTAGCATCACATTCTGCTTCCTGTTGGAGACGTATGAGAAATCTGGGTTTGACTAAATGTTCCTTTATTAATGTAAATCCTGACTAAGTGACTGATGAAGACATGTTGCTGTGCTTACAGCTCTGCCTCCATCCTCTCATCCATCCAGCCCAGGTCCACTCTCTCCTCCTGGTGGCGACTCTTTGATACGACGCCTCGGCTCAGACAGACATTACATCACCTCAGCACTCCTGTTTCAAAAAAACACCCCCCAAAAACCCTCCTCTAGTCTACACTCTGAGGGTTACACAACAGCCATCGTTATTCGACAGCCAGCTACAGTCAGAGGCGCGGCGAAGCCACCCACACCACGCTCCCCTCCCGCCCGCCCGCCACGCTGCCCTCCACCACTACCAGGCCACGGCTGCAGCTAAAAACATTTCCAGGGCCGCTTCGCTCCGAACGCTCACCGTCAGTATTATCTAATCAGTACGGAATTGTGAGGGTGTGAGTCACTCTGCAGGTTTGCTTTGAGTCCTGACAGTGTGTAGGCTCGCTCTTATGATTCATGCGCTGCCAGTGTGGAAGTTTTGCTGCAGGCTCACTGAACCGCCGCTGCTCTCCGACTGCAGCCCCATGAGGAAACTGGTAGAAACGGGAAGTTTAGCCGCCTTGTCGGCGGCTGAGGACGCACAGGTCACCAACTACTTTGTTCAGAGACTTTTGCTGCTGTAAAATGCTAATGTGTTGATTCTGTGAGGGGTGGAAGGTCCAGCTGCCTGCAGGTTAGCCGCCCGCTAAATGGAAGCAGGACCGGACTTTGAGTACACTCGATGTGACTAAACTTTAAAGTGTCACTTAATTTAAAAACTGTTTCCACTTGACATCGTCTACTTTTAGGTCTATTTTGGTGAGAATTTCTGGTACAACGGTGCTGAAGCGTAAGATCTGTGACCAGAAACTACAGATTTTCATTTTCAAGTTACTGAAAGAGCAATTAAGGCATAAAATATAAAATTAGCATTTGAGTTAGAGCTATTCAAAAAGACCTTTATGCTAAAAACCTTCAGCATCCAGACAGACAAAGCAAATTAGGACTATTTTACAGGAAATATATAAGAAGTACTACTCACAAAACCTTAGGGGTATTCGTCTTACTGGGGAAGTTGGCGGAAAACAAAAAGTTTCCTCTACAGTGATATTACATCATGAACATTTAAATAGAACGGTGCAATGGTGATTTCCTCGTCTCAAACAATTTACTGAACCAAAAGCCAACAGCAGTGGGGGGGGGGGGGGG
>SSNR01000067.1:2428078-2462157 GCA_006937965.1 Callopanchax toddi | reverse complement strand
GGGGGGGGGGGGGGGGGGGGGGTATACCCCCTAAACGTCTCTAACTGGTCATGTGACCTTGAACATCAATTACAGCTTGATGACATCCCTCGAGTCATTCAGGTTTTGGGGTTCCGAGTTACCAGTCTCTACACGGAGACTCGGCTGATCCCATAGTGGATTCAGGTCTGGAGAAAGTCCAGTTCTCTTCCTCCGAGGTCCTCCCGTCTCCAGCAGCCGTTCCCTGATGATGAACCTGGATGATCTGGAGCGTTGTGGTCCATGAAGATGAAATCAGGCCTGTGTTGATCATGTAGCAGATCAGTGACTGGATTAATGATGTCATCCCGCTAGTATGGACTTGTCTCAGAGACATTAACAAAGTGTAGGACAGCTCTGTGTTGACCTGTCCACACTAACACCTCAACTAAAGGCTGGTCTGGTGATACCAGATGCATAGTCTCTCCTTGACGTCTCCTCAGCTCACTGATCACCATGAAGGTCATCAGTGTGAGATGTGGACAAAGAACGTCCACTTTGTCTTTCTGTGACTCTTCCAGTCTGTATCAACCTGCTGATGACCCTCTGTGAGCTCAGTGGCCACTTCCATCTGAGAACTTCCTGTTTGAAGCGTCTCCATGGTGACGTTCTGTTGATCAGCTGTTAGGTGTGGTCTTGGTCTCATGATGTGAACATCATGATGAGGACCGTTTAGAGACCAGTTCTAATGGATCCAGGACTGGTTGATTCAAGGATCAAACAGCTGTTGTGAATGTATCCATTCAGCTCCTGGTCAGAGAACAGCAGGTTGAGTCAAAAATACTGAAACGATCATTTAGAGGAGGTTACGTTACCTGTAAAGGTTAGAGAGCATTTTAGATTCAACCTGAAATTTCACCAGAAACGTTAAGGGAGTCATGTGGAATAGGCATTTATTCAAGAAAGACTGTCTTTATTTTGTTTTGTAAAAAGTATTTATTTTAATTTAAGAAAAAACTATTTTATTTTGTAGAAGTATTTTATTTCGAGAAAGACTCTTATTTTGTAAAAAGTATTTAAAGTCAAGAAAGACTTTATTTTGTAAAAAGTCAAGAAAGACTTTATTTTGTAAAAAGTCAAGAAAGACTATTCATTTTGTAAAAAGTCAAGACTGACTGCCTTCATTTTGTAAAAATTATTTATGTTAAATCAAGAAAGGCCGCCTTTAATTTGTAAAAAGTCAAGAAAGACTGCCTTCATTTTGTAAAGTCAAGAGAGTTACTTTTGAAAGGAGTGATCAGTAATTGGATTACTTTCTCAGAGTAACTGTGGCAACACTGAGAATAGAGTATGTCTGTAGTTCATGATATTTCAGCTTTAACTGCCTGTAATGACTAATTTAACAGATCTAACTACATAAAAATGAAAAAAATACAGAATTAGATCACCTGACTCTCAGTAAGAACCTGTACACTCAATATTTCAAACAATCAAACTGAACTAATAAGGAAATTATTCTAAAGCTTTTGAATTTCATCGTAAAACCATAAAAATATTAGAAAAATGAATATTTTTGTTTGTCAGAATTTCCCATTTCTACGAATAGAGAATTAGATGAGTGAAGAGGGGATACTTGAGGTCCTGAGAGCCACAGGTATCAGGATGGTCAGCCCTTTAACGCTTTGCGTCTTCGTGCTTAATTACTCCGCTGAAGGTGACTGCTGTCGCCTCGGTGGTGAGGAGCCAGGCAGCCTTGAAGAGAAACCTCTGACAAATCGTCAAGGCGGCTCCCCCTGCTGGGCTTTCACTGCGCTTGCAACAAAAGAGACCCCCAGCTTTCCACCTCTCTTTCTGTATCCATATCTCCCCGTCGTTCTTCGGCTTTCTCTGCCTCCAATCCATCACCCTCCCCTGTGTGTGGCTCGCTGCTTTCATTCCCAGGACGGAGGAGCAAAGACAAAAGGTGCATTAGAACAGGAGAACAGTGCGGACCACCCAGGGACTCCATACAGCAGCCGAGCAGCGCTGCAAGGTGCCGGCTGAACAACAGCGCTGGGCGGCGGGGGTGGACAGAGTGTGTGGGTGAAGGTATGTGTGTGGAAATCACACAATGCCAAGCCTTCAAATCCCTACCTGCCTGCGCACACACACACACACACACACACACACACACACACACACACACTCCCACTCAGCATGCACTTCAGAGTTCAGTCCAGTTCATTAATGCTTCAGTTTGCACTCATTTTTAACTAAGAAAAATGCTATCTGCTGCAGAAACATCTCACAAACAAGAGAAAAACACTCAAAATATAAAGAAGTCAACACAGGCTCATCAGATTCAGAAGATTTTCATGGAAATACAAAAAAAAAAAAGGCATGAAGGATGTGAACCAACAGAGCTTTATCCAGTTCATTTGGTCTGGACTCATGTTTTATCCATCACCACCCGTCAGCTGTTCAGGTAAACAACATTTAAGGCTGAAAGTTGACATCAATCTGCCCGTCCTCCAGCTGATGTCATGAGGAATGGACTCCAGTAAAACCAGACCTCAACCCTCTTCCCTGTAGGTGCAGGGCTCACTTGGAGGAGTTCAAGTATTTTTGGTGTTTTGTGATGGGGGTGCATCTGTAATGAGGGTGTTGCTCCAGGCCGTCATGGAGGAGGAGTCGAGCTTAAAGACAAACTTCTAGATTTACTGGGGTCTCTACATTCCAACCTCTCGTTTATGGAGATTTAGATCAAACAAAACTAATTCCAGAACATAAGCAGCTGAAATGAGCTTCATCTGTAGGGCAGCTGGGCTCAACCTTAGAGACGGCGAGGAGCCGCTCCATCCGGGAGAACCGAGCTGCTCCTCGGTGAAACTGAGGCGTTTGGGAGTCTGAGTAGCGTCTCTCTTTGAAGGTTTTTGGTACGTCCCACAGGATGGAGACCCCGGGGCAGACCTAGACCACGATGTAAAGATGAACCATCTAGAAGCGCTTTGAGATCCCTCAGGAGGAGCTGCAGTGAGTCACTGAAGAGGAGAGCGTCTGATTCTCTCCTGGAAACCTGTCACAACTTTGGCTAAGTGGCAATAAAATAAATGGAGTTTATTTGCAGCTGTTCCGGTTAAATTAGCAAAGTTTATCATTATTTGAGGAAAAGGTGTTTATACTTTAGCATTCAGGGTTAAAATGGAAAATTAAAAGGCTCAAACTGTTGAAGCTTCTTGGTTTGGATAAAAAAAAAAGTATAGTTTATTTAAAATGCACCTATTTTACATAACGGATGTAAAAAGTGCAACTAAATTTGGTCTCCATCAGAATAGTTTTACTTCTGTTAGTCGTTTTTTGATAAGGCAGCCCACTGGTCAACATGAAATGGTCTCCTCTCTTTTCTCCACTATCAAATTCATCTGGCTCGGTGACGAAGAGTCCAACTTTTCTGAAGCATCTCTTCACCCTGGAGCCCAGACTTGTTTCGTTTGGTTTTAAGAGTTGTTAAAGGAGCTGCTGCTTTCTCAAGTGGAAATTTTAGAAATGAGCCCTGGGCTTCAGGGCTGAGATATTACTGCAACTTCTCCCACTCTGAACAATCTCTCCTCCCTCCTGAGTGGCCACTGAATCTAAAGTCATCTAAAACTCCAGCGCATGCAACTCGTCTGCATTTATATTTGGGTGAAGATGCATGAATATAACTCCTCGTCAGAAGTGACTGAACCAGCTGCTAAACTTCGTCTCATCAATGATGTGTTCCCAGAAATAGAAGAAATAACTTCAAGGCAAAGACTTGTAGCGTTACCAAATACGCTATAACCTCTGACCCCTGTGACCATCACAACAATAATCCATCTTTTTCCCCAATAATATGGATTATTATGACTCATGTTTTAACCTGAATCAAGATTCTTCCAAGGGTTCGGTCGTGCCAGAAGACTCCACAGGACCCTTTAGTTATAATAATAAAACTTAAAGACTTTTTGTGTCTCTTCCTAAAATGACACTTTAATCTACTGTCCAGAAATGTCTTAAGGTGTAATATGGCTTTAAGGGCTTGAGTCACGTGACCTTGATAGTAACCCTTTCATTGGTCCATGCCACCACTCAGTTCCTTCAACAGACGCGTCACGTCGGAGACACGTCAGTCCTCAGTAGCCCTACACTGAGACAAGACGCCAGCTGTCACGCTCTACACAGCTGACCTCCTCCTGGAGACGGCCTCTCAACCCTCACGGCCGACCTCACCTCTGGCTCCGGAGAGAAAACACGCCGTTTTCTCTTCAACTCAACATGAGCCTCATCTTGCTGCCACCATGGATTATGGACTGAAACTCGCTACCGCTGGTACTCCCGGACCGGACCGGACTGTCCTGCCGGCAAACCACTTCCCCGTGAAGACGCCTCTCCCTGGCTGGGTGCCCCCACCTCGACGAGGCAAGTTCCCACCGGTCGGCTCCATCGAGACCACCTCTGGTACAGCGAGTCACCATAATCTGGTAAAGCTAACGGCCTGTTGATAAGTAACACGCCACGTAACTTATCCACTAGCAACCCCTCCACTCCATTAATCTAAATTAGAACTCCCTAGTCTTAACATCATGAGACTCAAGTCGTTAAAACTCTTAAATTAAGATCAACTTAGAACACTTTAACATCGCGTTGACAAAAGCTAATAGCCACCGCTACCTCTTGCTCATCTGTTTGTACCGTCGTCAGTCCTTTTTATAATAAATCTGTAAAGTCTTATTTCCGACTCAGACTTCAATTCGTCAATAAAAAGGTACGTAGACTAACTCCCCGTCAATCAAAGAACCTAGATATTCCTGCTTTTATCAGGTATAGTTGTCTAAACAAGGAATCCGGAGCACAGAGGCTCCAGAATAAACCCTCAAATAAACTGGATAATTTAGCAGAAGGTGTACAATAAAACTTCAGGTTTTATACCACTACAGACTGCACAATTAGAAGCATTTATAGATGTGTGCAAAAACACTGTTTTATAGAATGTCAGCACGGAGACTTTAGCGTATTATAACCTATTTTATGGTTTATAATTTGCACACACTTCTGTAGAAATCTAGCAAGTTTTGTTAGTCTAACAGAGAATTTCTCTGAAGCTTTCGCTCACTAGACCTTACAGGAATATTTCTAGGCTCTGGAAATTTCACAGTGAGTAAATACGTACCTTGTATTTGAAAGATGTAAAGCTGAGTCGGGAATAAAGTTTTACAGATTTTTATTAGACAAACAGACTGAACGAACGAGCAGATATGAGGTAGCAGGTTTATCATCTTATGGAGTGTTCTGATGGACATTAAGTTGACGTGAGCTTTGTGGGGAGTTATGGCTAGGGAGATTACCTTAATTTAGTTACGAGGGCAGTTTGGAGGATAAGTTAGATGGAGTGCCGCTTATCAAAAGAGCCTCAGTTTACCAGATCGTGGAGTACCTTTCTGAGACCGCTCCGTGGATCACCTCGGCGTGGCAGAGGAGGTCGTATGTGGGTTGGCTTTGCCCTGACGACCTTCTGGTCCCCGAGGTGGCAGGTGAAGCCGCCACAGGGCACGGAAGTGTCCTGGATGCGGGTCAGCAGTTCCATGTCCGGCTGGCAGCGGAGGCTAGTGTTTCCTTCCCCATAGCAGATGAAACAGAAGCAGACGGATGGTGTCTAGCTTCAGGGAAGGGAAATGATCGACTTTAAACGGGGCTTGACCCGCACGGAAAGTCGGCACCTGGGCGCACCGTGTAGCTGAGAAAACGGTGAGCGTCCCGTCTCGTCACTGGCTGAACGAGAACTGAGGACTTCCGGGCTGGAAGCCTCAACATGGATTATTGAGACGCGTGGACCAATAGGATACGAGCTTACTAAGTCACATGGCTCACGTCTTTAAAAGTCCCAGTACTAAACTACTGAATTGATTATTAATATGATTTAACCTTTTAGCAAAAGTAGAAATATGAAATACTGACGCTGGATCACACATTCATTAATACTGTGGAAGAAAATGCATAAATCATATTAAGACATTTCTGTACAGTGGATTAAATGTAGTGTCCTTTAGAAGGAGACACTGAAGAGTCCTTGAGTTGTTATAACTACAGAAAGTCCTGTGGGTCTTCCGGCACGACCGGATCCTGGGAGGAATGTTGATTCAGGTTAAAACATAATAAGAGTCATTTTAATCCAAGTTATTGGGAAAAAGATGGGTTCTTGTTATTGATGGTTACGTGCGTTAGGGGTCAGAGGTTATAGCATATTTGATAATGCTACAGACTAGATTGTGTTGAACTCCAAAGAACTGGAGAAACATTTGTTCTGCTGCAGCTCCTCACATCGACTTCCACCCGCTGCAAAGTCACAGAAATGACAGAAAAGAGAGTGGAGGAGAGAGGAAATCAAAAGGAGAGAAGATGGACAGTGGTGAGTTTTATTAATAGATGTTTACAGAGTGGCGTCTTCACTCCCGTGTCAGTAACGCTGACGAGCAACACTCCCTCTCCCCCCTCAGCAGGAGGGAAAATGTTGATGATAAAAATAAGTCCACTCCATCGGGCTCCTGCTTTCTCATCCTCACTTCACTTGAGCCTCCCACTTTGATCCCACCAGTTTGCCCTCTCTGATCCGACATGCTGGGGGGGGGGGGTGAGAATGTGGAGGCTTTGGCGCCGCTCGTCTCTTACGGGGAACATTTGAAGCGTGTTTGTATGTGATGCTCCCCTTTGAGAAAACCGCCGCCCACTCAGGCCTACAGGTAGACGGCTTGCTGTCAGGAAAGCAAACGGTGGATGTTCTGAGTCATCCGCCGGCCTTTGCCTCCACTGCGTTTTCCGGTCTCTGCAGAGAGCTGGTTGTAATTTTAAATGGCTGCTGAACTGAAGCGTTTTTCTTGAAAAAATTCTAATTTTTAGTTAACTGCTTGGCTGTGTGACAGCTGGGAAGGCTGCGTGGCCACGGGCGCCGTTACATTACAGGGCGGAGAGGACGTTAAAAGCATTTAGAGCATTTTATTTTTAGCTTCCTGGACTGAACGCACTGGTTTGCATCGTGTGTGAGAATCTGTATTCCTCGTTTTGTGGGACTTTGAGCTGCTTCCAGTCACCTTGTGGAGACATCTTCTATTTATGACCACAAATAGAAATCTTTAATTTCAGCTGAAGCTGGGTTAGCTAAGCTGTGGATGCATGAACAATGACGATGAGTGAAACGTGGAGCACACACCTTCGGAGAGTTCAGGACATGGTTAGAAACACTGGTGATCCTGTGTCCTCAGAAGAGCAACGTCTTTAACAGAGCGAGTTCTTCTGTTTGTAATGCACTAAAAAACAAGACTGAGCCCTCCGTTATTCTTTTAACCCTTTAGCTTGTAGATGAGGCCGTGAAGACTTGACCACCATATTAGTTAAAGTCTCCAGCCAAGGCTGGTTCTGCACAACACTGATTGAAAATACCTCAAAAAACAGGAGATGGACTGGGGCTTCATCTTCAGTGATGAGGAGGATGCTGTTTTTGTCTGTCGTGGTGAAGAGGGAACTATGTTCCTACCCTCGCCTGGTCATGAGATGTGGATCATGACACAAAGAACGAGATCTCAGATCCAAGCGGCTGAAATGATCTTCTGTAGGGCAGCAGGATCTTAGAGAGAAGGGGAGGAGCTTATCATCAGGGGGAGCTCAGAGTAGAGCTGCTCCTCCTCCTCATCGAAGGAGCCAGCTGAGGTGGTTCAGGCATATGTTCAGAAGGCGCCTCCCTTTAGAGGTTTTCCAGGCACGTCCCTTTGGGAAGAGATTCAAGGGAAGACTCTCTGGAGAAACGATGTATCCTCTCTGGTCTGGGAACGCCTTGGTGTCCCCTCAGGATGAACTGGGTAGTGTGGTTGAGGAGATGTCTGGGCTTCCCTCCTGGACCCGTTACCTTTATGACCTGTTCTTGGATAAGCTACCTATCCATCTTACCCATTAGCTTTGTTAAATTCAGGTTGTGACTTTTATTTTTGGACAGGCAGTCTGTCAGGCTTAGCTATGAAACTTTAAACTAGGGATGTTCGATATTATCGGTCTGCCGATATTATTGGTCGATATTGGCATTAAAATGCAATATCGGTAAATATCGGTATCTGCTTTTGTAATGATGACACACACATGACCTTTACATACCGTGCACATGTTATACATCAAACTGTTCGGCTACTTCTCCTCTCTCCCAAAATGTCAAAATATAACAAATCTAATGTATAGTGTTTGAGATATTTTTATTTATTTGGCACACCTTGCATTAAATACTGTGTTTGTCTTTTCCTTAATGAGGATGAGTATCGGTTTATATCGGTATCGGAAATTAAGAGTTAGACAATATCGGATATCTGTAAAAAAGCCAATATCAAGCATCCCTACTTTAAACCGTTTAAATCTCAAATAAATGGAGGAGCATGTTGAAGCAGTTCCAGATTCTTAAGACACCCCTCTTTTCTCTGACAAAAATCAGGTGAAATAAGCTTTAAGTACACAGCACCGCCTTAAAAAAGGATAAACTCCGCATGTCAAAAGTTACATTTACCCAAGTTTGAACATTTAGAGACAGCTGGATTTATTATCTCACTCCATGAGGTAATATTGTACAAGATCATGCATACCATTTAAGGTTTGACCAAAACAACTATCACTCCATCATTTTTCAAAATAAAATTTGTTTTAAACGCTTTTGTTAAAAGGTAGTGGTGATTTGGTGGCAGCCTGAAAAACTGTTAAACCACATCGAACCTGAAATAGTTTCTCAATAGAAACATATCGACATAGTCAGTGTGGCTGAGCGTTTATAATGGTGTAAATATGAGGTTTAGATCATCAGATTAAGGACATAATTCATAATTTCTCTACTGAATTTGGGATAGAAAAGCCGTCATACGTACAAAACTTCTGCCAAATCCGTCATCTGGATATTTGCTCGCCGAGCCAAAATCTCCATTAGGTGAAGACCTTCGTCTGTCTGCAGCCGGCTGCAGAAGAGGAGTAATGAAGGGGAGAGGTGACAAAATAAAAAGTCAGTGAACCCTTTGATTACAACTTGAAATGTCACAAAAACAAAAACAAAAAAAAGGTATTTTATTGATGAGTTTGTCCACAGGAATAAAATCATGCTGTATCTGCAGTTTTTGTTGATTTATTTAAAACACTAAATCAGGTCCTTATATGAAGGTTTGAATTTTGGATGAACCAAAAACTACAGTCACACACAAAATATATCAAAATAAAGCAACCAAAAAGGAACAATTCAGAAGCAAGTGTGAAATTCTAAAGCAAAAAAATTTAAATAAACTCATTTATAATCCAATATTCATTTCTCTAAGCCAAAAACTTATTTTTACTTCTTAAAAATTCATATTTTATTACTGTGACACACCGTTCTGGTTCTCATTTATTTCTGCTTCATTCAGATCATTCAGGCTTTTATTGTGAAGGGCACGTTTTGCTTTTAAAATAAAGTCTCAGTGGGAGGGGCTTCTCAGTGCTTAAATCTCATTGGTTATGAGGGTTTGGAGTAGGTAGCTCCATATCTATGGCAGACAGCTAGCGCCACCCATAGGTATCATATATAAAGGCTAGATTTCTTATCTGGGGTTGACAGCGTAGCTACAAGGCGGCCATCTTACCACAGACAGCTGACGTTCTGCCCTCTATGGCAGCAGATGGAAGGTGAGTGATCAACTTAACGAAAAGTACTCTTAACTTGAAATATTAAAGGATTTATAAACCGTTTACTTTCTTACAAACCTTATGTATAGACTTGAGATAGAATACTTTTACAGTTTATGAGTCTCCCAACCATTATCAATATATTTCACAGCCACGTCTCTGACATTTATAACAAAGCAAACCGTTTGAAAATCGGTTAAAAATTGATTAAGTTAGAGGTATTTAATGGTACATGATCCATTGACACCAATGTTAAGAAAGGGTGCAGCTGTCTGTAGTAAGATGGCCGCCGCGTAGCTACGTCAGGGTCCATTGGCAAACAGCACGGTTAAGATATCTAGCCTTTATATATGATATCTATGACTACAGTCACCTATTCCAAACCTTCATAACCAATGAGATTAAAGCACTGAGAAGCCCCTCCCACTGAGACTTTCTTTTAAAAGCAAAAGCAAAAACTTGGAGCAGAAGCAAAACCGAGGTGCAGCACAATCAAAACGTGCCCTTCAGAATAGCTGCTGCTGTTGGGAAAAGCTAAGGGCTAACGGCGAGCTAGCCGTCTCATTCAAATTACTTGAATGTCGCAAAGTTGGCGAAGAGAGGAAGTGACGTAAGATTTGCACACGTGCAGTACCGATCGGGTTTCCGGTACGGTGACACAGCCAAATCAAAAAGCTGTCAGCAGAACCAAAACAAGCCCTTCAGAATAAAAGCTTAAATGGTCTGAATGAAGCAGAATTAAGTGAGAACCAAAAAGGTGTCAAAGAAATAAAAGATGAATCGTTAAGAAGTAAAAACAAGTTTTTAGTTTAGAGCAACAATTTATGAAACTTAACTTATGAAATTGTTTATTTTGTTTTTAGAGTTGTTTTACTTTTGCTTCAGAAATGTTCTTTTTGGCTGCTTTATTTTGATATGTTTAGTGTGACTGTATTTTTTGTTGTTGATCCTTTTGGCACAAATCTCCTCCCATATCCTGCAGCCTGGCGTGAAGAGCAGCAGTTCCCACCTTCAGCAGTCTGTTCAACCTCTTCATGGTTGAAACTATTAGCGACAAATCACAGAAAAATATTTCTGCTTATTTTGCAACATAAACCGACCATTATTTACACCGAACATAAATCTTCTCCTGGCTGAGGTTTAGTGCATGAACATCTTTTAATTTCTAATAAAGAAGCTTAGAGGATAAAGGAGGATTCACACCGACTGAAGCAGCTTTACAAGGCCACAGTGATCAGAGCGAGTTGAACTAATATATTAAAATCATCAGAGCACAACGTAAAGGAAGGTGAAGGATAAATGGTTCAGTTCTGCTGCAAAGAAAAGCAGAAAATGACTCCATCATTCGGTGCCTTGAAGCCGTGTTGGGACCTTCACCTCTGCAACACAAAGATGCTTTTCCTCCTGAACACAATCTTTACTTTTTCTCAGCCAAACGGCTTCGAATGACAAGAAACTAGAAGGGACTGAAGGAGAAGTGAGGACCTTGAGGGCTGAAATCAACAGATTTCCAGGAACCTTGGATGAAAAACATCATCAGGTATCAGGAAACTAAAAGAACCTGTTTGTGTGTGAATAAGAGAATTATAAAAAGGAATGTTTTACCCTCCTGACATCGACTAAACACGGTTATTTCTCCCACCAGTGAGTGAAAATTAGAATGAAAGAAAAAGGTTTTTTAAAAGTTGCACCTAAATCACGGACATCTTCTCACTTTATTTGTTCATAAACTCTATTTAATGTTGGATTCTTACTCCGTGTCTGTGATGACGTAGCCGAAGACGTCGTCGTCTGGTTTCTTCCTCCCGGTTTTGACGTCCAGCTGGAGCTCGGGAGCGTGCATCGTCTTCTTGTGCGGCTCCTCGTAGACTAGCGCCGCCGGAGGAGGCACCACCTCCTTGATCCAGCCCTGCACCTCCGACACCTCCTCCACAGACTGGGCGGCGTCCTTCTTCTGCACCGTCACCGCCGACTCGCTGGTGCGACTCTGGACGTTTTCTAGGCCCACCTGTCGGCCTCTGGTGGGCGTCTCCATGGCGACGTCGGAGCGGCTTCTCACCGAGGGAAGGCCGGTGAAGGAGGCTTTATCCAGGTAGGTGAGGAGTTTGGTCAGGAGGCTGCTGCTCTGGGCCTGGAGACACGGATACAAGGGAGAGAGGGATGGAAATGATTCAAATCAGCTGATGCTTCTGCCTCGTTTACAAATCAACTCTTGAAACACTGGACAGATTTTAATGTGAAACTCAAATCTACAGCTTTTTATGTTTCACCACAGATGTGGAGACTGACTAGTTTAAACCGTTCAGGTGGGAGTTTCCCGTCGATGTTAACGAGTTGACAGTCAGGCGTGAGGAGATAATTGCCTCAAATTGAAGAAAAGCCAAGCAGCCTAGCGTGTGCGCTAAACGCCGTTATAATATGCTTTTATTCTTCAGCCGGTGGCTTCAGGGTAATCGTTCCTCTTGTCAGGAGTCAAATGCCACCGTCACAGCAACGCTGGGCCAAAAATCTACTTTGTTCTGTCTTTGAGCAATTCTAAATTTAATCTTCTTTACAACTTCAAACTGAGCCGAGTATCAGGTAGACGGAGGAGGAGGACGGCTTTAGGGACATTTAAACTATTAGACACAAGGATTAAACCAATAAGGGAACAAACAGCTGGAAAACAAAGGGAATCCATTATGACCTGAAAGTTATTTAAGTCTGAAAAATCTAGAAACTGATTATTTTTAATAATAATTAGTACTAAAATCAACCAAAAATAGTCATAAATTATAATAAGGCTACTTTTAATCATTTTTCCTCCCAAAGAACAGACGTATGAACAGGTCGTTACCCTGAGCTTCACTTTGAAATACAAGTAGTAATTTTACATTAAAGTGATAATATGCAGTTTTGCTTGTTTTGGGCTCCCTCTGGTGTCCGTTTTAAATCACTGCATTACACAAGTTGGCATATTGTTTCAGCTTCTAAACGCCTAAATCTACCTGTTAAATGTCTCCTCAGCCTTCATAGCTTTCTACAGGAGCGGTTATTTACTCCTTCAAAGAAATCAGCTGTGTTCAAGCAGGGAGAGATGGAAAAAAAATCAGGAATCATGAGCTAAAAACACTCCAGCGCTAGCATAACAGCTAGCCACTTTGGGTTAGCCTAACCCTCGTGAGACACGTGACTTCCTGGGTACCGTGACGGCGACGGAGATTTTGCAATCGTGGTATTCTGGATCTAACCACCAGATGGGGCTAAGTGACTTTTCATTAACTCTGTAAAGAGTCAGATTAGCACAAACTGGCTCAAGGAGAAGATTTAAAAATATGAAAAAGTTGCATATTATCACTTTAAGATACCAAGGTAGGGTGTTGTCCAATCAGGTTTCAGCTTGCTTGTGTTGTCAGGCAGATTGAAGTCTGCCACTAGGGGCTCTACACCCAAGAGCTTCTATCTGGGCCTTCAGAATCAACAAAGCAGGCCGCAGGCCGCTTTCAGTCAACAGAGACGATCAGTTGTGATAGCCAATCAGCTCTCGAGTCTGTGTGGCCGAGACCTTCCAGCACACCTCGTGTTGTGTTGACATGAACGCGTCCTGTGATTGTATAAGGACTCGTTTTGGCCCAAAGGCGGTGATATCGGAACTAAACCTGTAAAGTAGCTATCGGTGTATTTTTTTAAACCCAGGATGACTGAAGGAGGAGAAGGGGTCCTGTCCCAGCAGGAAAAACTGTATCTGTCAATTTCAGAAAAGGAGCTGAACTTTACCTGGATAACCGCTTCAGAGAGACGCTGGGATTATAAAGCTGGTTGCTAATGAGGGATTTGGTGTTTGGAGCAATGATGTGGAGGAGATTCGTGTTGGTGAGTGCAGCATTTTATTTGTGTTATTGTGTTTTTGTCATTTTATTCCATTAGTAATCAATCACCTGTAGCGTGTCACTGAGCTGAATCAGCTGCACCGCCGGTCAGGCTGTGCGTGATACCGCGGCGTAACAGAGCTGGACCGGTTCGGATCGGCCCAACAATGTGCGTTGACCAGCCTATAATAAGGGTGATGTAATGTATATGTGTGATTTTGCATGGATTCTGTAGCCGTGGCATCAGATTGAAGATATGACGTCTATTTATTTAGGTTGAACTGAGTAGAAAATCACTGAAGGCCCAGAGGTGAAAGTCGCAGCCGCCACTGTTCAACTGTAATAACTCAGTGGTCACTCATGATGTCCACGTAGAGTCACTGGACTAAGAACTGAGTCCTAATCCTACTAATCAAGGCCCCCTTTCACACAGGGAGATGAAGTCTACGACCTCTGATATGCGACTCAAACTCGATCCATTTAAATCCAGCATGAAGCTGCTACTTCCTCAGAACTCTCTACCTCAGCAACATGTTCCCACCAGAAAACTGAACAGCACCACATCCTGGGTTGTGCTCCAGTCCGGCTCTAGGACTGCATCAGGATGATAAAACCAGGCCGTAGCATGACTCTGAAGGTTAATGAGGTAATGGTTTATGCACGAGAACAGTGGAGACGTCATGCTGCAGCTGAAACCCTGGTCAGATTTAGTAAAGTTTTTTTTCCCAGTTAAATTAAGTAAGTAAGTAAGTAAAGTTTATTTCTATAGCGCCTTTCACAGATATAAATCATAAAGCGCTTCACAACACAAACAAAAGAACAAAACTGAGAAAACATTGAAACTAAAAAACAAAAAAACAGATTTGGGCATACAGGGGATCTACATTATAAATGATGAGACTATGTGGGCTATGACTTGGGCTAATACTAAAATCTTGGGCAGAACAATTTTAGGGAAAACTTCAATAATATATTTGGGCAAAACAGGCTAACGACAAGGAAGGATGAAGAAGAAACCTCTGATACAGGAAGCAATACACTGACAGTCCACAGTTAAAAAACACATCCAGGAAGGTGGGCGGGACCAGGAACTCTGCCAGCTGGCACAGACTTCAGTGCTGACGCAGCTGCACGCCTGCACCCCCAGCAGGGGTGAAGGAGAAGATAAGGAGGAGAACGTAGAAAGGAGGGAGGGTTCTGAGCAGCTGCTCCATTCATTCTGTAGTGGGGGTTTGTGTTCAAGGGCACAGATAAGATTTGAAGTTGTTTGTCAGGCAGTAGCCATGCCAAATTAACAAAGTACTACTATTAATTCTCATATCTTTTAAGTCGTGAGTGTAATATTAGTTTAGTAAAGTTATTGAACTTGTTAAAAGCTGTTTTCTTGTTTTTACCACAGACTGATCTCCTACCATGTCTTTCATGTCGGCGTCCTCCCCATCTGTGTGGCGCTCTGTCAGGAAAAAGGAAAAGTCATTCAATCTTTTCTGTTCAGAGACGAGAAATTTAAAAAAAACTAAAACTTTTTCCCCAACAATCCTACATCTGAACTTTATCTGATTTCCTTCTTAGAAATAAAAACAATCTGATCTTAAACCAATCAGGTTATAGATTTTTGTCAACCTAAATAAACCCCACCCTATTAAAACTGGACTCACCATTAAGTCTGTTTCTATTCTGGAGCCAGAAAAGGTTTGATTTGTTTTTACATCGATTTTAAAGTTCCCCTCTAGTGGAAACTTTAAAGGTCTTTAATTATTTTAAACTGTTGAGATTTAAAGCATTTACTTTAATTACATAAACACTCAATGAATCAGAGGATTACCTTGAGGAGCCGCCGGTGAAGCAGGAAGGTCCTCCTGTGGTTTCAGGGTCGGGGCGAGTTCCTCTCCCTCTTCTCTGGGAACCTCCTCGATTGGACGGCTCAGCTCTTCCTCCAGGTCTCTTAGTCCGGGTCCTCGATCCCGGGACAGACCCCTGTTCGGTCCCTGGTCCTGGTCGACCACCAGCAGAGCGTCGGCTATCAGGCTGGACAGCTGGTCCAGGTCCTGAGGAGTCAGGTTGTCCACGTTGACGTGCTGCCGGCCAACATTCTTCACAACATTCTGGATGAACTTCTCTAAAGGAGAGATGGAAAAACTAATTAAATCAGGGTCATTTATTTAAAACACCCATATTATAGTCATCCCTGCATTTCTTTAAAACTCCTGAGACCTTTAGGAGAACCTCCTTTAGCTCAATGTTCTCCAGGAGGAGCCAGACGTCCTCGTGCAGATGGAGCGCGTTGTGGCGTCGACCACATGCAGTTTTCACAACGATGACAATCATGTAAAATATTTTGCAGTCTCATTCTTTTCAGTGACACTTTGCTGTGCTGCTACAGCTGGAGTCCCAGCTGGATTCCTACAAAACGCTGCCGTAAACACACTTCTCCTCCTGATGGTGACGAGTTGAAAATCAGAGCAGCAACTGGAAACTACAAGAACTCAGTCACTGGTCAATCTGAATAAACTTAAAGCATCCGGGGACGAACATATTTGATACACGACTTTCTGAGACCTCTACATTTTTAGTGAGAGTTTTATTTTCCTGAAAAATCTGATGTATATAATCAGATACATGCAGTTAACAAAATAACCACCAGGGGTCAGTGTTTTTTCCATCTATAGACCTTCAAATTGGACATCCAAAATGCCTGCACTCAGTCAGACTCAGATGTAGTTTTTCATGCAAACTTTTGTCAATTTTCAACAGGTTATGGTAAGAAAACATTTTATTTGTTACTGAAACTTCAATAAGAATGTTTAATGGATTAAATCCATGTAAAACAGCTTAAAGTTTTTAAACTTAATTCATAGTAAAACCATGTTGAAAATGTGTGTATCAAATTTGATACAGCGGGTTTATAAGGTCGTATATTTGAATCTCCAGATGTAGAGTTAGATGAATGTATTGAAGAAGACTCAAACGACAGACCTTACTGGACATTAGGGATGGGACGAAATACCGTTTGGCGAAATTTCGCGATATAAAACGTGACGAAATGCATCGAGTTGAAAAAAAATGAATCGCGAAATAAACACTAGATGGCGCTGCTGCGTGAGTAGTAGTAATGAGTAGTAGTAATGCAGGCAATTTAGGGTTGACATCGAGCATCAGCTGCTGAACAGAATCGGGTGATGTCCATGAAACAAAAAAAACGTGATCTGCCAAGACTGAACAAAGTATTTCACAGCTGATCATGCAGCCTGCAGACCCTCTGTGTGCAGCGTCGCGTCTCCCCCTCTCCTCCCTGCTGTCCCGGAGCACAGCGCCGGAAATGAAAGTGAAAGTATATCTGCCGAACTTTGACTCCATCAGAGTGATGTAAACTTTGCGTCCTGCAACAAAAACTACCGTGGAAATACCGGAGGAAGTTCGTTAAAATACATCAACACGGTGGATTTAAAGGTGTTGGAGTGAGGTGAGTTTTCATGTCTCACTGCAGAAATCAACAGTCAGACACATCTACACTCACTCATCTATATGAGCCAGACGTCAGAACGCTGAACAAATAAACTGTAAAATAATTAAAGTCCTCTAGATGAGAAGCTGCTGGTTCAGCCCTCTAGGACCTGAAATGGCTGACCAATAAATGAACCTATTATTAGTAATAATAATAATAATCTGACAACACACAAAGTTGTGAGATTAATATTATTATTTTGCTTTTTCTGAACTATTTAATCTGCTTAGAGTTTTAATGTTTTAAATCTGTTTTATTGTTACTGACAGCAGCTAGATTGAAGTTTCAGATTCCCTTTTGACAGAACGCTGCAGCGTGTTGGAGTAGATTCTCTGTCATCCTGGACATGATCATGTTCAGTTTGAATTGAAAACAGCTGAATTTTCCAGTTATTTTGAAGACTCATTGTCTCCCATTAAAGAGCCTCCTTCAGTTTTAAACCTTGGGTTGAGAGTAGGAGGTTTAGAAGTCGTGATCAGAAACAAACCTGAGATAACAACCTAGGGTTAGAGCAGCACTAAGGGAGTGTTCTGGTTTGTGTTTGGCCTGTTAGGCCTTGTGTTTCCCCGTGTGACACTGAAACAAAAATAAACAAGTTGGTATTATACAGTAATATTTTTTATTTTTTATTCTTCTTGATATCGTATCGTGAAATATCGTATCGTGACTCTGACATATCGAGGTGCATCGTATCGTGAGTTTAAGTGTATCGTCCCATCCCTACTGGACATCATATATAGGTTTTAGTGACAGATGAAATGCTAAACCCATGCCCCTGCAAAAATTCCAAGTTGTTATTGGTA
Organism: Callopanchax toddi; assembly: GCA_006937965.1. Taxonomy (NCBI): domain Eukaryota; kingdom Metazoa; phylum Chordata; class Actinopteri; order Cyprinodontiformes; family Nothobranchiidae; genus Callopanchax; species Callopanchax toddi. The sequence goes on along the minus strand of SSNR01000067.1, from coordinate 2,444,368 downwards.
CCTCTTACAAATGCAGGACATGCCATGACAAGCCTGGGAGGAAGGAACACCTCACCCTCACAAAAGGCCAACAAGTGTTCCTCCTGATGTGCAAAAAGATGGCATTGACCATTTTTCAGCTCAAGCAGGACACAGACAATCACTTCATCATGTTTACTGTGAAAATACGAAGTCTGTCTTTGCCTGAACAAAGACGGGAACTATTTTCAGATCGACCACAATGCTAAATAAAAACCAAATAAAGGAAAGTTCATATAAAATATCAATAATGTTGTTGCACAGTATGTTCATTTGTATATTTTTAAAAAACAAAGTTTTTAAGAAAATTCAGTGTTTTAATAGGATATAAATGTGTTATAAATGCTTTATTACTAAAACTACCCAAAATACCCAACGTATCAAAAATGATACAAATTTAAAAAACATATTTGCAAAGTGATATTTCATCCCCCCCCCCCCTACAAACACTGATAATAAACTAATTAAACAAGGATATAATGACAACACAAACTTCTACAACTATTATACCATGTTTATCCACTTGTTTGTAACAGTTTGTAGGGGCAAATATATGATATTAGCAAGTATTTTAAATTCACTTTTAGTTCTGGAGAACATCCCAGGACCCCCATTTGCCGTTTCAGGACCCACAGTTGGGTCACGACCCCAACTTCGGGAACCACTGTTCTAGATGATGACCTACAGAGAACCTCTGCATTTCACACGTCTCTTGATTTTCTGATAAAATATTTCATGACAAAAACAAAACACGCACCATCTACAGTCGAGAGCGGCTCCTTGGCTGGAGCTCCTGGAATTCTTCCCGTCTTCAGAAGTCTGGATTTCAAAGCCTCCTTTTTGAGCGCAGGATTTTCTATGCCATTGTTGTAAAAGGGCCTGAGGCGCAGCGAGGTGGCCTCCTGCTCGGAGGGGCTCGCCCCCCCGCTGTGCCTGAAGAGATGCCCAGAGAGATACTGCCTCAGGGCGCCCAGGAGAAGGTCACCGTCAGCCTGTGTGGCGAGGAGCTGCTTGGATGGAGGTCCAGGCGTCTGCAGCAGCTGGAAGGATGAAAGAAGAGAAGCTGGAAGTAGATGGAGGTCAGCAGAAAGGTCTCGACTCAAACATTCAGAGCTGGGTCCAGTTCTGATCTAGAGCTTTTAGTTTCTTTGCATTTTGGTCCCAAACAGCCAGATCTAAATCCTAAAGTTATCCTGATCCATCCTCCAGGGTTCCTGCAGGTCAGTCAGATGTTCTTCAAACTTTAGCTGTTTTTTCTTTTTCAGTCCAATAACTGATCTGTGAAACTAAACTGTCTCCCTGCACTGTGATCCTTTACAGAAACTCGTATGCATCAAAAAACAATAAATAAAAAAGAAAAATAGCAGTATTAAAGATATCTGCCTCTAGAGCTGGATACAGAAAACTACTACATTTTTCATAAACAAACTATACGTTTGAGCTTTTTTAAGCATCTTTTTAAGCAATAATTGACAAATGTATCAGTTCCAACTAAAACCCTCACTGTTGGGTTCATTAGAGAAGAGATCTGGCCTCAGTGGTAAAATAATCTGAATGTCTGAGACTCTCTGGTATCTTCACCACAGCGTCAATCCTCTCCTCCACCAAAATCTGAACCTCGAATCTCAAAACATCGCAGCTGCAGGCCGACAGCTGGAGAAGGCCTTTGGATCAGAAAAGAGAGGCAAAAAACCTTAACATTCTTCAAGTTTGTTTCATTTTTCCATTAATTTATTCTTTTAGGAAATTGTTTAAAATTCAAAACAGGAAGAAAAGCAGCTGTAAAAACCCAGCATGCTCCAGTGCTACATACAAGGCCGGATGTAGGCATGGGCGGGGGGGGGGCATTGCCTGCCCCCCCCCCCAAACGCGATTGCATGCAGAAATAACAAATTTCTAAAATATTTCAGTGAAAAATGGTCAGAGTGAGCGCTCTCTTCCGTTTGTCCTCATTCAAAGTAGCTACTGATGAATGACACAGAGAGAAAGAGAAACAAAAAACACAAAAAGAACAAAAAACACAATAATAACTAAAAACCAAACAAAAAAATACACAAAAAAGAACAAAAAACAAAAAAGAACCAAAAAAACACAAAAAACAAAAAAAGAACAAACGAAAAACACAAAAACCAAACCAAACCTAACCAGATGAGGTCAGCCTCAACAGGGCATCAGCCAGTGTCCTACTTGTGCCGGTCCCAAGCCCGGGTAAGTGCAGAGGGTAGGGATCAAATATGAACATAAATCTATGGATAGAGGAACTGATATGATGATGTCATAGTTTTTGATGCATTTAAGGGATTGGGGGGATGTGATGACCAAAACATTCTTAGCATGTCCAGACTGGCCCCCCCTGATGTTCTACCTGCCCCCCTTAGTGGGGCTGGCTAGATCCGGCCCTGGCTACATACCTACTGCAACGAGTGGAAAGCTGTTCAAAGTTCAAACATTTAAACAGTAGAGAAGAAAATCTAAACGGATTCAGAGTAGAAACAGAAAGCCTCACCTTTTGGGGTTTAGTTGGACCTGAAGGTGAGGAGGTTTTAGGGAGGAGGCCCAAACGTTGGAGGTACGTCTGCAGATTTCTGTTGAGCTCCACCTCCACCGGCTTCACCCTCTGGTCCTCAGGGTCCACGGCTTCAGCTACCGGCCTGCAGAGGACACAACCATCCATATGAGACCATCATTTAGCAAATATTCCCAATAGTTGTCATTTTTCTTCCTTTTCATTTTGAAATGTCCTTCCTTTCTGCAGTTTTTTGAAGTTTCTGCAACACAGGACCTGGAAAACGAGTGGTTTGAGGAAACAAGGTGGATTTTAGCAGATGATTAGTGGGATGAGGAGCAGCTGGTTGATGAGCACAATCACATGCAGGTGTGACAATGAGTGACTCCTAACTGATAACTAATCATAACTCAAAAGAGGAAACACAGACAAAATACAAATCTAACTTTAAAAAGGTTCAAAACTAAAGAAAACTGAGCACAGTTAATGAAACTGACTAGAACAAAAACACCATGTCTGACCTGCTGCTGCTGCTGCTGTAGGGAAGTCCCTTTAGTTGTTTCTGGGAAGGAATCCTCCTCAGCTTGGATAACTCCTTAGCCAGAACCTGCTGGGTGGCATCATCTTCCCAGGTCAAACCTAAAACAGAAACACAGAATTCATCCCGTCAGCAGCACTAGAACCAGATCAGACCTGATCCCAGGGCCACGACAGGTCAGGTCCTTTATTCAACCTTTAGCAGGTCAGAAAGGGTGGAGGGAGACCTGAGGGCCAATCTGAACTTTAGACCCACAACAGAACAGACCAGATGAGTCCAGGTTCCAGCTGTCTACTAACACCTGAGACACGCAGACGTGTGCTGAACAGTGGGACAAACTGCTGATGATGTAGAGACCTGGTGAACTCTGCAGGTCAGTCGTTAGCAGAAACGATGAGGCGTCCTTGAAGACGCCGTTAAGCGTCTGACTGTTTCGGTGACTAAGCAGAAACAGGTTTCCTCTCATCCTCCTGCCACAGTTCAGTAAAACACTTAATGAGCAACTCAGGAACTCATTTTAGAGACATTTACTTGAACGCAGCTCAGAATCAAGTAATTAAATCTTAATAGATTAAATCAATATAGTCACAGTTTGAATACTAAAGCCAGCAAATGTTCTAGTGTCAATATTAGGTTGAATAATTACAGCAAATCCCATTAAATAGCATCAAAAACAAATCAGCATTTAAAGAGGGTTAGAGTCACCTGGTACGAAGGGAGAAGGTCAAACTAGTTCACTGCTCCGATAACTGCCGCTTAGATTCTACTTTTATATACAGAAAAGGATTTAAAGGCACACTATGCAGTTTGGGCCTGTTTTAGCACCCCCTAGTGTCCATTTTAAATCACTGCCGTTAGCACTGTCTATGCTCAGAAACAATGGTGCCAAAACAGAGAGGCTGCTCGCTGCAGAACCAGAAGGCGGAGCTGCACCAGGTTCAGCCCCGCCCACTCAACCAGTCAGCTCCCACACCTCCCCTGTGATTGACCTGGTTATATTGGACTATTACACTGGGCTGTTAGATCCGAGAACGAGGTGTTGCATCTCCGCCGGACTTTGTGGATCCGGCGGAGATGCAACACCTCGTTGTCGGGTAATGCTGCGAGCGTGTCCGCGGAGTTTCGTACGGTGCTCCTGGTCCAGCGCAGCTTTGTGCTGCGGGTCCGCAAAGCGCTCAGGGTTTCCCCCGGTGCTTTGGCCCCCGCCGGGTTAAGCCACAGAGCCCAAGGGCAAAGCTAACAGCTGCTATCAGTGGCTAATGGCGGCTAACGCTACGCTGGGTCTGCTGAGCTACGTGCTGCGGGTCCGCCAACCATTCAGGGTTACCCCCGGTGCTTTGGCCCCCGCCAGGAGCAGCTAACAGCTGATAGCAGCTAACAGCTGCTATTAGCGGCTAACGCTACAAAGCAAAGTGGGCTAGTTGGCTTTCTCTTTCTAGGCTCACTTTCTCTCGTTGTAGTCCGTATGACAGAAATTCACAAACTAATCCTGTTACCAGAACATGACTGAAACCCTGAGATATTTAATCAATTTTGAGGAGATGTTTTATCCTGAAAACAAGGAGAAACAGAAGGAGAAACAGGCAGATATTCAGTTATTTTCTTGTAAATTCACTCTTTTGCAATAAAGTTAATTTTTTTGAAAAACAGCAAAGCAGGGCTGACCCTGGTTGAATGGGCGGGGCTGAACCTGGTGCAGCTCCGCCTTCTGGTTCTCCAGTGAGCACTAATTGCCAAAACAAGCACAAACTGCATAGTATGCCTTTAACATTGGAAGCAGTAAAAGTATGTGTTACTTAAACTCAAAACATCCACAAAAAGTAAAGAAATGTGTGTTTAGTTGATGACCTTGACAATAAATCCTGATTATTACCTGGCGGCGGATTGAGCAGCAGAGCCGGGTTTTGGGGTCTTGGAACACATTTGGTCATTTTGCCGATTCCACTCTGCAACATTCCTAGTAAACCTGACTCATCAGGCTTTCCAACAACTCAAGATTCATTACCAAGAAGCTTTGTTACAACAAAGGAATAATCAAACACAAATTGTCTCATTACTTTGATTCGTTTTCACGATTTCTCCAAAATTCTCCGTTTTGCCTCAAAGTGCTGAAACAGACAAACTGCTTTAGTTTAACCGACTGTTGGTTGTTGACTCTGAACCTTCGTTTTGCATCACCTGGATGTTTAGCTGTGTTTGCATGACTCTACTGTCACGTTTATGCGAGGCCGGATGTAGGCATGGGCAAGAGGGGGGGCATTGCCCTCCAAATTCCATGACTGCCCCCCCCACACACACGATTGCATGCAGAAATAACAAATTTCAAAAATATTTCAGTGAAAAATGGTCAGAGTGAGCGCTCTCTTCCGTTTGTCCTCATTCAAAGTAGCTACTGATGAATGACACAGAAAAAAAAAAACACAAAACAAAAACACAAAAAAGAACAAAAAAAAACACAAAAAGAACAAAGAAAACACAAAAACACAAAAAAGAACACAAAAACACAAAACAAAACACAAAAAACACAAAAAGAACAAAGAAAACACAAAACAGAACACAAAAAACACAAAAAAGAACCAAAAAAGAACAAAATAACACAAAAAGAAAAAAGAAAACACAAAAAACACAAAAAAGAACCAAAAAAGAACAAAATAACAAAAAGAAAAAAGAAAAACACAAAAAAGAACAAAAAAAACACAAAAAGAACAAAGAAAACACAAAACAGAACACAAAAAAGAACCAAAAAACAACAAAATAACACAAAAAGAAAAAAGAAAACACAAAAAACAAAAAACACAAAAAAGAACAAAGAAAACACAAAAAAGTACAAAGAAAACACAAAAAAGAACAAAAACAAAACAAAACAAAAAACCAAAAAAGAACAAAAACAAAATAACAAACACAAAAAACAAAAACACAAAAACAAAAAACAAAAAAAACCACAAAAAAGAACAAAGAAAACACAAAAAAGAACAAAGAAAACACAAAAAAGAACAAGAAATACAAAAAGAACAAAAAAAAACTAAACAAAAAACCCAAAAACAAACCAAACCTAACCAGATGAGGTCAGCCTCAACAGGGCATCAGCCAGTGTCCTACTTGTTCCGTCCCAAGCCCGGGTAAATGCAGAGGGTAGGGATCAGATATGAACATAAATCTATGGATAGAGGAACTGATATGATGATGTCATAGTTTTTGATGCATTTAAGGGATTGGGGGGGATGTGATGAACAAAAGCATGTCCAGACTGGCCCCCCCTGATATTCTACCTGCCCCCCTTAGTGGGGCTGGCTAGATCCGGCCCTGCGTTTATGCATCTTTGGGTCTTTGAAAGTTAAGAGTATCAACATCAGTGACAAGGGGGGGGGCTCGTTTCAGCGAGCGTGCTAAAGGACGAGCTTGATGAGCTGCTCCGGCGGTCACGTCTGTTGCTTATGCTTAACATGCATCCAAACACAGCTTTTTGGCATCTGAGCAGACGAGCGGGCGCCAGCGCCAGATGGGGTAGCGGAACAAAATGTTACCAGAAATATGGCCGCAGTGCGCAAAGCACAACATGAAGCGAGGCATTTGGCAGGTGAGCGATGACGCCGCTCAAAGACTGAAGTAACGCAGACTGAGACTCCAGATGTGATGCTACGAGACGCGGGTCCATCAGAGGACGCGCGCTTACACCGAGACCAGGAAGTGCGTTCTGCCAACTGAAGGTGGAAGAAAGCAAAGAGACAAGGGACAGATTATGATGCACAGCACAATGAAAAGTGATGGAAAGGTGCAGAAGATGTGTTGGTTGGTTAAAAACAGCTGAAAGAGTGAACAAGAGCAGGCTGAGGGGAAGTAGAAACTAGAAACCAACCATGTGGGAGATCAAACCCTGACCCAATCATGGGTCAAAGTGTCCGTAGGCAAGATACTGAACTCCTTGGAAAAGAGATTCTTAAAATGATCTCACCGCCTCTAAACGTCCCCACCCTAATGATGGACCTGACTGGACAGACCCCGACTGAAGGGCTCCGTCTCTGACCTCCAACAAGTTAAAGAAAACATGACTTCCTGTTGTCTACGTTACTCCACTGGTTGGTAGCATCACACTAGTTATTGGTAAATATTCTCCATTACTCTTTTAGTTTAAGTAGTTAATGTTTGGGGCCAGGGTTGTGATTTTGGTAAACCACCTCCTGAAAGTCCTCAGTAGGACAGAAGTGACCCGTACTTTGTTATTGTTCTGATATTAGTTGTCTCAAACTTAGATTTCATCACCTGTATTTTTATAAATCAAAGCAAAAAGCCACCCTGTTACCCTGATCTGCATCCGGACCCAGAACAGCACCTGTTCCTAAGTAGAGTGCACTGACTAAAACCTCAAGCTATGAATGTCTGACTTCAATCAGGAGCAAAGAAATTAAAAAGAAAGAGCAATATTTGAGTCTCAACACGTCATTAAGCCTTAATGAAATCAGCTGTGAAGCTTCAGCTCAGCACAAACAGCCAGCAGGTGTCACGCAACGAAACCACCGCTAACATCACATCCCATCGTCTGATTACACCAGCTCAACTCGTCCCACGTCATTTCAGACCCGGGACGGCTTCTTCAGCCCTCCGCTAAAAAGAATGACACTCTCCAGCGCCAGGAATCAGGCTCCAGCGTCTCCAACAGCTGTGCAGCGTGTCGGGCGAAGCTTCCACCATCAAAGAGTCATAAAGCTGAGCTTTTAACGGCAGCGGTGGTGGAAAACGGGAGCGAACAGACGGCATCTGACACCACAGGTTAATAAACGCTGGAGCTCCCGCCAGGATATTCAGAGTGACTCGACGCCCCTCACACACTGAACCAACTGCTGAGATGCGGGCAGGAAGCCGCGGGCATGCTGAGGCGTTTGATGCTTCGACATGTGAATACAGAGCTGAGACTGTGGTGCTGGAGGGAACAGATGCAGGGTGTAGAGAGGCGCTGTGCTGCAGCTCCTGCAGCTTTTATTAAAGGATTATATCAAAAGAAAAAGTTTCCTATTTACTAAAAAATCTTATGCATTCACCCAACAACCATCACAGCTGACGTATATAAATAAACCATTTCATCTTTAAACGCCACCGACGGCGTTGGAGTGAAAACTCACAGCATGCATATTTCTAAAGTGAAACATGGGGGCAGGTTAACTCAACGTTTAGTGATAACGTATGAGCAGCTTTCTGATTCTAAACAAGAAGAGCATCAGGTTTGTTGCTTCAGATGTAAAAGTAAAGAAAAGTAAATAAGATCTGTGTGGAAAAGAAAAGTAGAAAAACGGAAGTGCTTCAGTGTTCTGTGTGGAGAAAAATCAAAAGCCATGTGCAACACGAGGACTCGTCACCTTTCTGTAAAACCAGAGCATCCCACCAGCTCTCCTGATCCCCACAGACTGGGTGGGGTTCAGATTACCAAAATAAAACAACTCCAAAACAAAGAGCTGCACTTTATCCACTTTTTGCTCAGCAATTTCAGAGATAAAAGACCCAACTTTTTTTTTTCTCCTCCGGTGCATTCAGGGTGTTCAGTTCAAAGCTGTTACATGATGAAAGTGGATGAAACGCAGAGTGTGAAGTGTTCATCTGGCCTCTGGCGCCCCCTACTGGCTCACATCATTAACAGCACCTCCTGATGATTTACAGCGTGTCTGATGCAGAGCCTTCAATAGTACCCACATACTCAAGTAGAAGTATAGATACTATGCTTTACTTTTGTAGAAGTAGGAGTATAAACTGATGCATTTTACTCAAGTAAAAATATAAAAGTACCAGTTTCAAAACTACTTAAAGTATAAAAGTATACTGTAGGGGAAAAAAAGCCATTAATGACATAAGTTTAGGACACACTAGGTCAAACACCGACCGGCCGCCCCCCCAATGTGTGTCAAACGCCCCCTCCTCCCTCTCCCACTGGCGCCGGGCCTGCAGACGCTCGATCAGCCATGACGGATTGTTTATTTAGAAACGCCCTGATCGTCAGTGTAATCACGGAGCGGGTCAGGTTTAGCGGCGAGGAGACCAGGAGATCTCCCGGTTGCCAGTCCGTCACTGGCGATGCTGTTGAAAGTTTACAGGATGTAGGACTGTGGCATCTCCACTGAAAACTTTCTAGTTTCTCCGACGGGGAGGAGGAGGGCTCTCTGCAGCAGCTGCATGCGTCGCTAGACCTGTGTGTTCATACGTCCACAAAGCAAAACTACGGAAGCCTGCGCGTTAAAATAAATAACGCCGTTAACGGGGGCTTTGCGTTAACGCGCTAATTTTGACAGCCCTACTACAAAGCCAACAATGAATATGAAATAGGCAAAACTATCTGTCCTGTATTATAGCTAAATGTTTCATGTTTGCAAGCAAAAAAAAACCAAAACAAAAAAAACGCGTGAAAATCAGTTTAGTATTCTATCTGCACTCGATTGAGCTGGAGTTTTCTCAGGACCCGGATGTGTGGCACAGAAAAGTGAATTTAAGTTTTGAAATTGAATTGTAAAACTGAATCTGAACGGTGGGAACTGAAACAGAAACTATTGAAACTGAATTTTCACTTGAATTAAATGCAATTTCAAGGCAAATGAAATCAGCTTCAAAACATTAAATTCAGTTTCAATTTAGTGAAAGTCTTTTCCAAACAAATAAATTGAATTTCAAATTAGTAATTCAGATTCATTTTTTCAAAGCATTTATTCAAGTTGAACAATTCAGATTCAATCCGAGCAATACAAATTCAAATATAACTAATTCAAATTCAGTTTCTGATGACACAAGTTTCTGCCCATAGTGTAACCACTGCCTCCTGCAGCAGGTGGGTTTTTCATCTGAGGGAAATCAAGCTGAAGCCACTCAAAGAGCTACAACAGGTAGCATGTCGTCTCAGGCTGGTCATGTCTGGTAAATAAACTCAGATCGCCCTGATTTACACCTCCACCTGTCGGCTTTCCCCTCGTCCAGAGGGAGCCTCGTCAGCTGGAACGGACCCAGAAAGAGGGGGGGGGGGGTGTGTGTGTGAGAGTGAGTGAGTGTGTGTGTACCTCTGTTGGACAGTTTCTCCAGCAGAATCCTGAATCGTTGCACTACAGATGGAGACACATCGTAGGTGTAAACCTCCATCGCTGGAACAGAGTGACACCTCCCAAACATCCCGTCTGTGGACACAAATAGAAACAGTCTGAACTCTAAAGAAGTGTGAAAACATCAATAGACTCACCGCATGCAGGGCAGAGACTCGAATGTTAAACCCAAGAAGCAAAAGGTTTAAGTTTCAGTTCATGCAGCTCCCATTTTTATTTTCTGCTTTTGATCAATTAAAAGGAACATTTTGCAGATGCATAAATTAAAAAAAGTTTAAGAACTTGCCATCACTGTAAAAGTTAAAGCAGATATGTGGAGTTTTTTTAGCAAGAGAGCATATTTTTAAACCAACGTACCCTCCCAAAACATCTATTTACTGGATATTTATTTATAGGCAAGTAGAATGTTCTATCACAGCTGGGTGTTATAGGTTCATCTGAACAACCTAAATGTTTCCTATAGGGCAAGAAAGGATAAAAACATGAACAAATCATTAGGCCGTTCTATTAAAACCCAGGAGACACAAAAAGTTTCCTACAAACTACAAGAAGAAGATGGAAAACAGAACTTAAAAAATCTGGATAAAATCAAATCAGAAACATCTTTTTGTCCCAGTGAGGACATGTGCAGTGGACTCGCCTTCATAGCAGAATAACAAAAACACTACATAGTTCAACTTGAACATATTCATAGGATTACAGACCAACATTACATAAAACATATTGCACACATCCACTTCCTAAACTTCTGGACCAAACTAACTAAAGGTGTAAACAAAACAAAAATCTACCAAAGCTGCACAAAAAACTACAAACAGCTAAAACCACAACTGAGTCTTAACCAGGGGGTACAACAGAACTGGTCTGCTTCCTCAGTTCTCTCCTTTTAAAGCCGTCCTGATGGAGGAGAGGAGACCGCTGCGCCGCTCCTCGGACGCCGCTGCGCCGCTCCTCGGGCGCCGCTGCGCCGCTCCTCGGGCGCCGCTCCAACCTGCTGAACTGGAGAAGAGGAGCTGCTGGCGCTGTCCTTGGTCCTGAACCCAGACTAGCTTACGGGGGACCATAACAACCCTTAAACTCCCAAATCAATACATTTAGTTTCTTGCATTATTGAAAATTCATTTTGGTAATAAGGGGTATAATAGGCCTGGACAATATAGAAAAAAAGCCTATCGATTAAAAAAAATTCATATTGATCGATATTATTGAAAATATTAAAACATGTAGAAAATATATTGTAAGTGCAGCCCTGGTCGTTTTATGTTATTCCTTATTTAATTTTAACAAACAACACATGAAATAAAGAACATAAAAATAGAATTCATTTTAATCTTTTATTCAAACATTTTAATCAAACTGATGTCTGGTCGTCCTGAATAATTATTGATCAGGATGAGTCGACAGAGAAGGGGGGGGGGGGGAACTTGTGTCATAATTATAAAAAACTATCATTTGGAATTTTTTCTGACTAAAACAATAAGGTTTGATAAGTTTAGATGCAGGAAAAGTGTTGATGGCTCATGAAATGCAGCGGTCAGCGTGAGACGCAACACCCCCTCCCTCCTTTCCTCCCTCCCTCCCGTCTGACGCTGAAGCCTGGAGTTGGTTTATTATTTTTGGGACATGATTGATCGACTTTGAGTGATTATTGATCCTGTATTTGAGCCAGGAGAAGCAGTTGGACCGCTCAGAGGATCAACTTTTTATGTCCTCCCAAATAAAAGTCAAATTAACAACTGGGGTCTGGTTCATGTGTCGGTGCGTCCTGAGTCCAGGCTTCAAGTCCTTCATTCGGGGTTGTCGCGTTTATCAGAAGCCAGTAATCCCAGTTTGGTTCACTTTGTGCTGCAGACGGAGGATTTCTCCTCCTAAAACGTGGAGCGAGACGCAGCTCGTCCTGCCGCTTTGAGCAGCTCAGATGATAAAACAGCTGGTCGTGTTTCCAGACTTGGTTTTTATCTTTTCTCTGCTAATTTTGCAAACGACCGTTGTTTGGTTTTTGTCTGAAATTTGCGGTTGAACTACTGAAACTATTTTCGGAACAGTTTCCTTCACCGTGAGCTCCTCTGTAAGTTACCTGCTCTGTTTTGGTCTGAGAGGGGAGGGGCTTAGTGACGGAGAAGCCTGGGTCTGTGCTTCTGATTGGTTAGGAGTAAGTAATGACTCTAGTTACCCGGTTGGAGGAAATGAAAAAAGACAGGAAACTTTTTTCATTGAACTTTTTATCGACCCGTTTTTTTTTTTTTTTTTTTTCCCTATCGAGCCTCCCGTCTATCGATAGATATACATTGATATTGAATTATCGTCCAGGCCTAGGGTATAACACAATAAACATTAATATAAAATGCTAATATTAAAAGGTAACAATGTTCATCTTTGTATCCATACATCTCCACATTTTATTTTCATTGTTTAATAGATTTTTTCTTTAATAAAATAAAGGGTCTTTAATCAGTTCCAGGTAATGACCGTTACCTTTAATGGTAATTTGTCACCTGTAATTCTTCTCATGTGTGAGTAAAGAGTCAGGATTCCTCTCAGAATTATTTAAATTACAAATAAATAGACATTTTATGGGTTATTGTCTTATATCCAAGTCATTAGTTACAGAAAACACGTGTTTATATTTTTCTGTTTGTACCTTTTGTTTGCATATTTAAATGTAAGTGTCATGTTTTTCCTTCCTGGAGTCGCTGTTTGTCTCAATCAGACAGACAGCTGCTCTAATGACTCTCTGATGCTTCACTGAGAGCAAACTGGAGAAATGAGACCGAGGAGACGGATGTATGAAGACGTCTTTATGAGCACAAGAAGGAAATACTGGAGAAAAGTTAGTCTTCACCTGACCTTAAAATGGCAACACAAGATTTATGATTGTTCCTAAAATTATCCTCGTCATTTCCCAAACTGCATCCAGAACAAACGTACAATGAAGACTAATCAAATCCTCCACTCTGACGCGTTTGTTTTCAGAGAAGAGCGTCCTGAATGATCCTTCATCATTACGCTCATGCACGTCTGTGCCAGTTATCCCAGTTCGCTACCAGAGGGCTGTAAATGAGAGGTAAACATGTCGTTTTGTGATTTATGCTGCAGATTAGAGCAGATTCACAGGGCAATTCTCAAAGAGCAGACTTTATTAGGATGGATGAGATGGACGAATAGGACTAAATATTTCTGAGACAACAAGTTACCATGAGTCCTAGACCAGGGCCTTCAGCACAGATTAATAAAAACACACCGCTTAGGCCCTTAAAGAAAGCCTACAGGCCTCTTTATATCTGACCATGTTACCAGGTGTGGAAGGTTTTATGGTGCGTTCAAGTACATCACGTAAACTCAATCACCCAGACTGAAAAAAGTAGCCAGGTAGATGAGAAAAGGTGATCTTACACTCCATGATTACAGCAGTTCACTGTGACATGACCCTCGCGCCCCTCAGATGCGCGTTTCCGCGGAAGTGCGCGAGTGCTTAGGGTGTCTCGATTCTCCTGGCTGTAGAATCCGGACCTTGGCCCCGCCCCTTTTCCACCCTCGCTACGTACTTGGCCGAAGTCCGCATGGGTGCACACTTCAGCGAAGGGTATTACCCATAATTCCAAGTGCACTTCATTGAAGACCGTAGGGTGGAAGTGCGAGTATTGAGAGCCTTAGGCTAACCCAATGTGGCTAGTAGGGCTGGGCGATATGGCCTAAAAATAAAATCTCAGATTTTTTTCTTTTTAATTCAAATTACGAATTTTTTCCCATTTCCCCCCCTACACATACAAACGGCAGATGCGGAAAAAACGGACGGAATCACGGCAATTCCCAAACAAAATGGAATTCAGTATAAAACATGGAATCTCACGGAATTCTCTTATATCTGCAAATTAGTAAAGAAAATAATATTTTTCAAAGTGTTTTGGCCACTGCCGCCACCGTACCTGCGCACGCAGAGCGCAGTCTCCACACAGAGAAAAAAAAAGACGGTCCGCTTCGACAAAGTCTCACTGAAACACCTCCAGAAAATTCAACACCGTGAAGTTTAGTGCAAAGCTCAGGGCAGAACAATATCCAGATGACCTTTATGAATCTGAAGAATGACTTCTCTTTAAGTTTAGTCGACAGACAATGGACTGGCAGCGTAATGTGATGAGCTCCGAGTCAGAGTCACGTCTGAAAACAGGCAGCAGCATGGAGCCGGTCGAACCGTATACGAAACATTCAGCTGAATTAATAGAAACGAGCCGAGAGGTTATTGGAATTTGGGAGAAGATAAAACGGATTTTATAGGGCCCTATATGTGCAAAGCGACTGCTTCGGTGATTGTTCTCGCTGTTGTTGTTGTCGCTAGCAATAATGCTATGTGGAACTAGCTCTACGGAAGCTCTGGGGAGCCAAAAATATGCCATTACACAAAAACTCGATTTACTTGTTTGTTTTTTTAAATCGCCCGCAACCAAAAATTCTAATTAATTCATTCAATCGATTTATCACCCAGGCCTAGTGGCTAGCTGTTATGCTAGCTCCGGAGTGTTTTCAGCTCATGATTCCTGATTTTTTCCATCTCTCCCTGCTTGAACAGCTGATTTCTTTGAGTGATGAACCGCTCCAGTAGAAAGCAGTGAAGGCTGAGGAGACATTTCAACAGGTAGATTTAGGGCTTTCTGAGCAGAAACAATGCCAACGTTTTTATGGCAGTGATTTAAAACAGACACTAGGGGGTGCTAGAAACGATCCAAAACTGCATAGTGTGCCTTAAACCCCGGAGCCGGAGGCAGCGGCACTTCACGACAGGGTTGATCCAAAAACTTTCACCTTTACTAATCTGTACATATCAGCAGGAAGAAATGCAGCTAAAACATCAGTTACATCTAAACAAACAAGACAAGCAGCAGAAAAACAACCTGCCTGTAGTGATCTCATAACCTGATGTAAAGTTTACAGTATATTAATTGAGAGCTCAGGCTCCACAGATTACAATGACTTTTAAGTTTCATCGCTAAGTAAAATCCAGTGAACTGGACGTCTTTACTTTGCTGTCTTGGGACTGTAAATCATGTTTGAGCACCAGAACCAGCTCATCCATCTCCCCTGTGTCACAATCAGTTCACTTCTGGCTGTTGGAGGTGTTTTCATCCTGGGTCAGTAAAGCCCACCCACCATTACACACAGCAGAATGCAGGCCTGTCCGACGGCCTGACCCAACTTTATTTGTTTGCGCCCACTTCACACTAAAATGTGATTGGCTGATGTGTCCGTTAGTCTATAAACCAACTCATGAGCTTCTACATGCTGAGAACTGAAAAGTCTATCAACTGAAACGATGAATGATCAAAGACAAGAGTCTCAATAAATACCTGAAGTAGAGATTTTCCGTGAGGATGTCCGATAGCGTTTTGACAGTAAGACACAACCTCAGTCCGGCTAAATGAACTGAATAAGGACATCTTAATGGATCTGTCCCCTCGGGGGACACAGGAGCTCATCCTTCATAGACTCCCACTCCACAAGATCAATTCTATCGTGTTAAAAGTCCTCAGCTGCTCCGACTCTGATATTCTGTTATTTCCTGCTTTCCATCAGTCTCCTCATGAACATTTTCAGAGTATGTTTCAGTAAATTGGCTTTTTATTCCTTTCAGCAGCTTTTTGCGACACTTCTAAAGAAGACTGCAGCCAGTAGTTAAGTTATGTGAAGTTAAAGGTCACCTAATGACCTCTACATGTCTGAAAATAAAAGAACCAGCATAATTATCGTAAAAACAAGACATGACGAACCTCATGAAGTGAATATTTGATTTGCTTTTGGGATAAACAAGTCGACCGATGAAATAGCCTCCCGTTATCAAAACAAGAACCATTTCATCCTTCGTTTATTCACAAAACAGTTTCATAAATGCTTCAATATGAAGCATTTAATGGTCGAGAGCAGCAGGACGGATGAACAAACTCTGGTCTCGTTTTCAGCCCAGACGGCGTTTCCAGTGAGGTGTCGTGACAATGATGCGATTTACGTTTCAGAGACAACATGCAACAGGCCACAGACGGGTAATGAGCCAGAAGAGCCCCACTCCTCTCACGCCTGTTGCCATGGTAACTTCCACCTCGCAGGGCTTTTTGTCCCTCGCAGCTATCAAGGCAGCACAGGGTGTCGGTGGGGGGGGGGGGGCTAGC
>SSNR01000067.1:2374945-2427127 GCA_006937965.1 Callopanchax toddi | reverse complement strand
TTTTTTTTTTAAGGCTATTAACATTTAAAACCCAGTGTTAGGCCAACGTTTAGGCAAAGATGTTGCATGAAGTGAAGAGGAGTCCTACACATTATCCAGCTACATCACCAGATCTTAGCTGAAAATCTCAAAAAATGACTTTTTGTGTTCTCCAAGATCAGCAGGCTGTGGCGGCCATCTTGAATTGGGTCAACTCAGAAGGATGAAATTCTTACTGGAGGTTTCATCCTTCTGATGGTTCAGAAGATACTTTGCTAACAGAGAATCAAACACACACACACACACCCCAAAAAGGCACTAATGTAAAATTAAGATTAAAATACTAACCTCCCTTCATGCTGACTACAACTAAAACCACCAAGATTCAGATTTTAACTCTGAAGAATTTCATTTAACAAATGACCAAAAAGAGCTAAGAAATAAAGTTCTGTAGTAACCGAAGAGCAGGAAGAGCGAGACCTTCTCCACGTCGCTGCTCCTCTCCCAGCTGACTATATTAGATGACCTGCGTGTCTTCCTGATGCAGCAACGCTGAACAAACGCTCAGAGCCCATAAGGCCCATCACGGCCAGCGGGGCGGGACAGGTCATTAGCAGCAGAGCTCCGATTAATCCACTGCCCGGCTGAACATGAACTGGTTTATTTCCTCGGTAGAGAGCTCTGGGATAACTCCCGTCGCCTTGTAAATGAAACCCGACTCAGCTGGAATCCACGAGGAGGAACGCCAACAGTGAAATGTTTGTCTGACTTTAGTTTGGTTAAAACGGTCAGGAGAGGCAGAGCCGTGTGGTTCTTTTAAGCCAAATCAGAGTTTTCAAGTTTTGAAAAGATGGAGCTCAGATGTGTGAGAGTGTTGAGATTATGAAGAAAAAATTATGAAACAGACATTTTCCTTTTCTTTATCTATTAAAATAGTTCTAGTTAGTAGTGCTGGTAATAAATCATGTCTGTGTGGTCACACTTTACCGAGACTGAAAGTTAAACCCACCAGTCTCTCTGCAAAACTAAACCAACATGTATTAAACAGCTGCAAACTGACTTTTACCTTTAAATTTCACAAACCTAACGAACACTTTGGGTTTCTTCCAAAACTAAAATTCCAGTGTCTCTGTTTCAGTTCACTAGCTTGTAGAATATGTTTATTATAAGAAGACGGAGCCAGCTTGAGTCCTGGTTTTCTGCTGAATGCCTTCGTCACTCTGAAAATGTCAGGTTTGGGACCGAGCTGCAGGTCGCTCAGCGTTCAGGTCCTTTTGTTCATTTAAGGATCATTAGTTTAAAAATACCCAAAGGTCTGAGGTCAGATGGATCCTGTCGGCACTTTTCTGGGATCTTTCAGGTTCATTCCGTCTGCAGGCAGACTGGAGGTGGATTAGGAAACTAAAGAACAGACTGCTGAGCAAACTAAAGATATTTAAAGGACAGAAATGGAGCCGTGTTCATCAGGATAAATATCTCCAAAGATTTAACGTTTTGGGAAGTGAAAAATATCTGTCTTTTATAAGAAATGAACTGTATGATCAAAACTCACAAGCTCCTGTCGACACGTTTTGATGATTTGATATTCGGAAACTGAAAACAGGTGTGAAGGATTTGATTTATGCAAAAACATGAAATATACCAGCGACAACATTTAACTCTGCTTACTTGTTCACTTTTCATACGCTTTTATCCACAGCGACTTACAAACACCGATCAGGCATGTTGGGTCTGTGGAGGAAACGTGGAGAGAGCATGCAACGGGATTTGAACCGCTCCAACTCCATCATTGAACCTAAAGGGACACATGTTTGTCCTTCAGGTTAAAGCTGCAGCTAAAGACTAATCACAAATGAAAACGACCCCTTTAGGTTTCGGGATGATGTTGTTTTCCTAACAAGAGGTCCTCTGAGCAGCTGTGTAACCTGATAGATCAGAGCTGCCAATCACCAACAACAGAGAGGCTTTGTGGAGGAGAAGCAGCCTGACAGCAGGTCAGACGCATGTGGGGCGAACAATGGAGGAGCAGACCACCGTAGTGAGATCCACTACCTCGCATGGCTCATCGAACGGGAGCGTCTGATACTCAGGACCGACATAAAGCAGAGCTGATGACGGTAAAAAGCTCAACGCAGGTGTGGAGTCATCAACAAACTAAAAAAAGCTGTGAAAATAAAAAACAAAGTATACAGAAGAGGATTAGTACGGAAGAGGATTAGGGCCTAAAATAGAAAAATTATAATGATTAGAATTCTGACTTTAATTTCAGAAATCTGAGAAAAAAATGTCAGAATTCTGACATTTAATACTTTAATCTCAGAGATTAAAGTAGATTAAAGTCAGAATTCTGAGATTAAAGTCAGACTTCTAATCATTATCATTTTTTTCTTTTAGGTGGCCCTAATCCTCTTCCGTATCAAGTAAAACCAACTCAGAAAAGAACTAAACACTTGACAAATAAACCAAATATGAGATGGATGCAAAAATAAGTGCAGGAGTGTTTCAAAATAAAAAGGAACCAACACTCAGACTTAACAGCTAATCGCTCGTTATCACAGCCAGAGCCGCTAACAGCTTGTGTAAATTCACAGCTTCTTCTAATTACACTTGGTTTTCTGTTGGAGTTCCAGTTTCTTTGAATACTTTCTGCATAATGTGATGAAATAATGAGACCAAAAACATTCTGAGGCAACAAAACCTGAAGCAGCCTCAACGCAGAAAACCAGTCTGAGCTCGACTAAATCCCTGTGGAGTCTCTGGTTTCATCACCACGGGAGACGTGCTTCGTTTTCTCCCCTTCCGTCTTCATCACAATGAGACAAGGGGTCAAGGAGAGCCACCGAGTTCACAGCAAACACCTGAACTGCAGCCAACATGTTACCGTAGTATTCTGTTAGCGCTGCCTTCAGATCCTGCTGAGATGTTGATCAGGGAGTTCTGCTCTGCAGAGCTGAGAACGTCTCAGGAAACCCTGATGATCAGCATTTACTCAAAACAACAGAGGAAACAATAACCAGACACCAGGTCTGGGATTCTGCCAATAATCAAACATGCATTTATTTTTATTTTAGAACCGCTTCAGTGATTTGGGGCTTCTTAGATTCCAGGTCAACTCTCAGCAGGACTTTCCTCCCTGGTGCTGCTTCAGAGGCAGAGAGGGAGGCCCTGAGAACAGAGACGCTCAGAGTTTTATTTATATCGAAAACAACACATCATCCCTGAGAGGATGCTGCACTGGAAATACACGAATCAGAGATGTCTGAGCATCTTCTGAGAGAAAACACCCACGACTTCGATTAGTAGTCCAAAACATACACAAAGAACAGAACGTTGTTCGACTTCTTTTATTCTTTTTCTGTAACTTTAGTCACTTTGGTCTAGTGCTGCATCAGGAGCCTCTGGTCTGTTAAACGTCCAGGTTTCAGCTGATAGAAGTTCATCAAAAGATTCTTGTTTTTCTTTATTCCATTGATGTTCTACTGGGAACAGAATATCCCAGATTATACCACCACTGTGCTTTCAGTTAGTTTTGGAGTTGAAATAATTAAATTGTTAGATGCTGTAGCCAAATAACTCCAGATTTTATTCCCCCAGTCCATTAAAACTTCAGGATACCGTTTTGTTATCAGTGTGACCGAACTGTGTAATAATTAATCTTATTTATAGTTTCAGATCCAGAATAATGTGATTGATGCCAAATAATTAGTCACATTATTTGGTCTCATTCAGATTCATTAAAAAGTTGGTCCAAGTAAAGATGGCAGAATGAGGGTAAAACACACCAGATGGATCAAAAATATCCCTTAGTTCATTTCAACTGTAAACCCCACACTCTCCACAGCAGAGCACCTTTATTACCACATTCGGTTCTAATCCCAAGCATCAACTTTCCTGAAAAAACAAAGAATCCTTATGGACTTCCTGCCTGGACCTCCTGCCTGGACGTACAGCTCTTCTCTGCTTTTACAGCAGCGCGTTCTGTTCTTAAATCCATTAGTAACATTTTTGATATGTTTATAAGAAGGTTTGTGTGTTTAAATGAAAGAATATATTGCTTATTGTTTATTAAAACGTAGGTTTTATCACCACTAAGCAGCTCTACTCTGCCCCCTGCTGACATTAGTCTCTTTAAAATGTGAACTCTGAAATCGTTTCCAAACTCGATGACATCATTGTGACTTCATTAGTGACCAAAATAACCACGTTTACATTTGTTTTCTATAATCCAGCTGCTCATGTCATCCATCTGATTTAGGAGCGAGGGTTTAGTGAGCGTAAACATCTCGTTTACAACCAACAGAAACTTTCTCAATCCTTCTAAACAGATCTTTACCTTTAAACAAAATAATCCAACAGGGTTTATTGTCCCTGAACGTTTTTTAGTAGCATTTTAAAATATTTTAACGCAAAAATGAAGCTTGCATAAAGTTCAGTAAACATTTATTCCAAAGCATCAGAACGGAGCAACAGGAGCTCGTTTGTTGTTGTGACACACTAATGTGAAATCACATTAAAATGTATATTTGTTCTAAGAAAAGTGACTTTGGGGCATAATACTTGATGTAGTTACATCCCCATGCCAGCAGGGGGCGCTCACTCCATGAGATATTATAGTGAGGTAGCAGCAGGTCTCCCTCCTCAATATGGCAGAAGCGAGGCACTGAGAAACACCATCATTTCCCTGTGATTCACAGGTTGGTAACTGGGTAAAACTCAAATTAAAAGGGTTGTAAATACTTATAAGAAACACAGCTAAAAGCGGACATGTCATTCTGTTGGTAAAACCTGTAATTTGTCGTGTTTTGTCAAGCTGAAGAATAGGAAAGCTAGTCAGGGCGACGCCGCGGGCGCCATTTTGAATTTGTTTCATGCTTATTTTAAGTAGTTTTTGGGTTAAATAAGTTAAATAAGCTCTTGTTTTATATCCTGACATTGTGTAAAAGTGTTTATTTACTGTTTGCAGTGAGTAATGTGTGTTTACTGGTTCTAAAAATATGTATTGACTGTGTTAAAAGTTGAAGCTAAGCCTGCTAGCATCCATGCGCTAACTCACTCAATTTGTGAGTTGCTAAATAAATGGTTTCATACCAAGCACTGCTTAATGTTAAAGGAAAACTGAATAAATTAGTAAAAAGGTATTAAAAATAGATAATTGCTCGTTAAGAAAAGGGATTAAAGGATTTATTTTTGTGATTTAAAGTGATAATATGCAACTTTTTCATATTTTTAAATCTTTTCCTTGAGCCAGTCTGTGCTAATCTGACTCTTTACAGAGTTAATGAAAAGTCACTTAGCCCCATCTGGTGGTTAGATCCAGAATACCACGATTGCAAAATCTCCGTCGCCGTCACGGTACCCAGGAAGTCACGTGTCTCACGAGGATTTTTTTTTTTTTTTGTTCCTCTTTATTTCCAAAAAGTTTCCATTACAGTGGCAAAATACAAATACTGGCAAATAGCATGCCTGCGAATACAAAAACACAGATGAAATGGCAAAGTAAATAACTAAAATGAAGTAACATGAGAAACAAAATACATTACAGAAAAGGAAACAAAGGCACAAATAGATTTTTTTTAATTAAATTAAACTAGGGGCTCTCTATAAGTTTAAGGTTTTCTATAACAGCATAAAATGTTATTGCATTCTTTTGTTGCATACATTTTAGGGACAACATAATTCCTTATGAAACACATAAATAGTGGGTCTTGTTTTCAGAAATCTACATTTATGTATAAAAAATTTACCAAGAATAATGAGCGTATTAATAGACAAAAAATTTGAAAAGTCTTTCAGCGGTACACCATATAATACAATTCCTTTAGTCAGGTCAGGGAAATAAACACATTTTGAACAAAGCCAGTGATGTAAATCTTCCCAGAAGGCATTAACAAAGACACAAAACATAGATGTTCTGTTGTTTCCACATATTCATCACAAAATACACAGTTACCGTTTTCAAATTTAAAACGGCGATTCAGAAAGTCTGCAGAAGGATAAATATCATTCATAATTTTAAAGTTTATCTCCTTTGCTTTTGGTGCTATGGGAAATTTGAAAAATTTACATTTTAAATTGTTCGCTTCTTCGTTGGAATAAAACTGACAAATTGAATTTCTACTTGATAAAAAGGGGTATAATTATTTTATAAAGATCTGCCGAATTGTGATATTAGAAAGTTTAGAGTCACAGATGTTGAGATCATTCACCAAGAGAGAGGGGAGGTTCAGAGATGCATTGTTTTGAAGCAGATTGCTTGATATGTCTCACGAGGGTTAGGCTAACCCAATGTGGCTAGCTGTTATGCTAGCTCCGGAGTGTTTTAGCTCAGCTAAGCTTGAACACAGCTGATTTCTTTGAAGGAGTAAATAACCGCTCCTGTAGAAAGCTATGAAGGCTGAGGAGACATTTCAACAGGTAGATTTAGGCGTTTAGAAGCTGAAACAATATGCTAACTTGTGTAATGCAGTGATTTAAAATGGACACCAGACGGCGCCCAAAACAAGCTAAACTGCATATTATCACTTTAACAGTCATCGTAAATGAAAAAGTTATATAAATATATATGTGAAAAGCAATTGTTATGTTGCAATGTGAACATGCATGTGATGTTATTAATAAATATGGCAGAAGCGAGGCACTGAGAAACGCCATCGATCGTCTGTCTCATCATTTCCCTGTGTTTGACAGGAACATTTAATGTGTTTGACAGGCCCAAATCCTGGGTCTGTTACGTTGTGTAGCCTGTAAATCATTTGTGATGATAAACCCTGGTTGTAACTGACTGAATTATAATAACTATATTTAGGACGGTTGCCCTCTGATCTCAGAATGCCCTCCTTCGCCTACAGGACTAAGTTTTATTCTAAAGTCTGGAGATCACTCACCGTTGATGCAGAGCTCGTAGGATGAACACAGCTCGTTCTCAAACAGGCAGCCTGTTGAAGGAGAAGCACAGAGAAACTAAATCAGCGTTTGATTTATTAGTTTACAACGAAGCATGCAGGATGTAATCTGATTACAAACTGAATGCAGTTTGTGTACAACGCTGTCCTCTCTGCCTTTAGACTTGTGTTGTTTTATCTGCTAAAGTTTCCCCTGCTGCTACTTTCTGCTCTCCACCAGGTGGTTTTATGCATCTGCTCGTTTTGACCTAGATAACGAGCTCCTTCATTTGGAGTATTTACTTGATTATTTTCATCTTAAAGCCTGGACAAAACCGAAAAGACAACTCAAACAACCATTAAACCAAACAAACCCTTTGTTTCATTAATGAATCCATGTGGAGGGACGTTTCTAACCCAGTTAGTCGGGTTTGTTTTCAGACTAAATGTCTGACTGGTGCGTTTATGGCGGCTGTGTTTTATTGCTACATTCGTCAGCCGTGGGCAGTAAATGCTTGCAGTTATCTTAAATTAACTCCGGGGTGAAGAAGAACAGGATGATGCATCAGACCAGCTCCCTCGGGGGGAGACTAGGAGAGACGGCCATATTTTATTCTACTCCACTTACAGGAGGTCACAGAGAACTGCTCCTCCTCCTCCTCGAGTGACATCACTTCTCTCTGCTGACTAATTACGACGCCTTTGAGTTATTTATGCAGGAGATGTTACATCTTTATTAAAAGGAGGTATACGTTACATATAGTTTCATGTTGAACCCATGTGGTCACATGTGGAAAAACATGTTAAACTCAGGTGTTTCTTATTGAAACAAGCTGAACTTTACTGGAAAAACAAACAACTTTCACCCAAAACATTATGGAGATGATTGACTAAAATAATAAGCACCATGTTTCATTATAAAGATATTAAATATTATTATAACTGTTGTTTTATAACAATCTTAGCCCCAAATTAATAGAAACTCCGTACAACAGGTGACGTGTATTTTCTGTGATTAAACGGTTAAAAGTCTCCAAAATAAAACACTGATGCATCACTGAATTCATTTATCAAACGATTAAATATTCATCACCGAGCGTCAGACATGCCCTCTGCAGAGAGCTAAATGTGGGTCCTGCACTTTAATTCTCTCAAAATGCATCTTCAAATAAATATTTATCATCCATCCAAAGGCATGCATCTTCATTTACAGCGGTTTGCTCATTTCGCAGATTTAATTCTCTGACTATTTGTGAATAAAAACCTCAGAGTCATGTTGAGAAGTTACAGGAGACATCAGCCTTGTTGTGACAGTTTGTTTCTTAAAAACCTCCAGAAGAGAAAAAGATGAGGCTGGTTTTTCCTCAAAATGAAGGTCGCCGAGATTAATTTGAGCGTAAACGTTCATACAAGATAAACAATGCCACCAGGATTAGCAGGCTTTGTGTCGGTGAGACGAGCAGAAATAGTGGGATGCTGTAACCATGGCAACACCTGCTTATCTCTGAGTGTCTGTCTGCCTTTCTGGGATCAAAGCGACTACCTTCTCTCATCCCAACGCTTTTACAGAACCGAAGCTCCCGATGTCACCCTCACACAGCTGCACACCTGAAAGCTCTCAGCCCAGAAACTACAGAGGGGGTGTGTGTGTGTGTGTGTGTGTGTGTGTGTGTGTGTGTGTGTGTGTGTGTACAGCTCAACAAAAACAGGTGTGAAGCCATTCAAGAGCCCAGCAGACTCAGCAGCTCCTGCCAGTTTAAACTCACCTGCAGCCGTTAGTCAGTAAAACACTTTTTCTACAGATCCGTTTTCTCAGACTGGACCTGAGGCAGCTTTTCTTGTATTTATAAAGACAACATTCATCCCTCTGAAGTCTATAATGATGTTCATTTCTACGTGTTTAAAAACAACTTTATTCTATTCTTAAACTACCCGATATTAAATCACCTAATATGAACTTTATCTGTGAAGTTGAAGATTTAATTTGTGTAAGTTATTAAACTTCTATTAAAAACACATTTTCTGCCTTTGCCATACAAATACTGATGAGTCGACGGGTCTCTCTTCTCTACGAGCCGCTGTCCTCAACGGGTTCTCAATGGTGAGGAGTCCAGAATGAGTCTTTGCTAACAGGACAAAGTCATTATGGGTCTGGGTCTAGAGCAGTACGATAGTAGAAAAGTGCTTTACAAATGTTGGACTTTTACTGGTGCTCACAAGTGTTTGAGGTCCTGTTTACTTTAACCCTCATGCTGCCTTCAGGGGTCAAACTGACCCCAAAAGACTAGAAAACTCCACAGGCCTGAAAATAAGGTCAGAGTGATGGTTAAAGCAAAAACAACAGATTTAATAAACAAATATTTTCCATTATAACTACTTAATCAATTAAAATAAGCAGCATGAATCAAAATGCACACATCTCTCTGACAGGACTCATTCTATTCAACTGAAGAATTTTGCATCCACACCTTCTGTTGTTGGGAGCTGAGCCAGAAAGCAAGGCTCTCGATTTACCTGTCGGTCTACGTCCCAATCCTCACCTGGTCATGAGCTTTGGGTAGTGACCGAAAGAACGAGATCGCGGATACAAGCGGCTGAAATGAGTTTCCTCCGCAGGGTGGCCGGGCTCAGCCTTAGGGATAGGGGAAGAAGCTCGGACATCCGGGAAAGACTCGGAGTAGAGTCGCTGCTCCTCCATATCGAAAGGAGCCAGTTGAGGTGGTTCGGGCATCTGGTAAGGATGCCTCCTGGACGCCTCCCTCGGGAGGTGTTCTGGGCATGTCCTGCCGGCAGGAGGCCCCCGGGTCGACCCAGGACAAGCTGGAGGAAATACATCTTCAGTTTGGCCTGGGAACGCCTGGGCGTCCAGCTGAGGAGCTGGTGGACTTGGCCGGGGAGAAGGTGACCTGGGCTGCCCGACTTGGAATGCTGCCCCCGTGACCCGGACCCGGATAAGCGGAAGAAGGCGAGGCGAGGCGAGGGACCTTCTGTTGTTTCTACTGGGGTTCCCCAAGGCTCTGTACTGGCCCCCTTCTTTTCATTATCTATTTGCTTCCTCTAGGGCTATTTTCCGGAAATTTGACAAAATTTCATTGCTATGCTGACGATACGCAGCTTTATGTCTCTTCCACTCTGTCTGCTCTCCATCCACCACCTTCTATCATTGAATGTATGTCAGAACTCAGATCTTGGTTTTCCTCGAACTTTCTTCAGCTCAACTCTAAGAAAACAGAAGTGCTCCTCATGGGCACTAAATCTGCTCTGGGGAAGGCTGGGAGCTTCTCACTAACCTGCGAGAATGCCTCAGTTGCCTGCCTGGCTCAGGTCAAGAGCCTTGGAGTAGTACTGGACAGTACCCTGTCCTTTCAGGGTCCAGAGCCTTGGAGTAGTACTGGACAGTACCCTGTCCTTTCAGGGTCCAGAGCCTTGGAGTAGTACTGGACAGTACCCTGTCCTTTCAGGGTCCAGAGCCTTGGAGTAGTACTGGACAGTACCCTGTCCTTTCAGGGTCCAGAGCCTTGGAGTAGTACTGGACAGTACCCTGTCCTTTCAGGCTCACATTAGTTCAATCACCCGGTCGGCCTACTTTCATCTCCGTAACATAAATCGCCTGCGCCCTTCACTTACTGATCATACCGCCGCCATCTTAGTGAATAGTTTGGTCACCTCTCGACTAGACTATTGCAACTCGCTACTCTTCGGTCTACCTCAAAAACCTCTCCATAAACTCCAGCTGGTTCAGAATGCCGCCGCTCGTGTTATCATGAAGACCCCCTTTGCCTCTCACGTTACCCCTGTTCTTCAACAGCTGCACTGGCTGCCAATCAAATCTAGGATCACATACAAACTGCTTCTCCTCACTTTTAAGGCCATACACAACCGTGCTCCATCCTACATCTCCCAGCTCTTCCAAATCTCTACACCATCTCAGTGCTCCGTTCCTCTGCCTCAGTCACTCTGTACAGTCCTCCTGCTCGGCTTACCACCATGGGGAGGCGAGCCTTTAGCAGATCTGCCCCCTTCCTGTGGAACTCACTACCTGCTGATCTTCAGAACACTGCATCTCTGTCACTTTTTAAATCCAGGTTAAAAACACACCTCTTTAAGGCGGCCTACTCTGTGTAGCACCTTGGTGCTGGTTCTTGATTTAACTTGTTGGTTTTAGTGTCCCGCTGCTGTTATTTGGTTTCACTGTATTCTCATGTTTTTAAACTGGTTTTATTGCATCTTGTTGCTATGGTCTTGTGTTTTATTTGTATTGTGTCTGTACATGTACGGTGACCTTGGGTTTTAGAAAGCCGCCTTAAATAAAATGTATTATTATTATTATCTCTGTTAGTGACCGTATGCACAGAGTGTTTCTCATAAAGACGACAGCAGGGAGTCATCTTCTGGTTGTGATCTTTACTTTGTCACTCTCTCTGGAAATTTTTTCTGGTTAAAAAACAGAAATAGTTTTATTACAGCAGCTTTAAGCAGTCGTATCTGGATTCATTCCTGCAAAACGGCATTAAAGGAGCAAAAACACCCAGACTTGAAAAGGAAACAAAAGAGGCTTAAAAACAAAAACGGAAACCAAAAGCTGATCTGGCAGCGAGTGTAAAACATTCAGAAACAACTACAGTCTAAATTCACATCCTATAAGAAGTTACATGGAGGATTAGTTTATTACATATAACACGGTGATGAATCACGCCCGGTTTCATTTATTCTATTTCTGGAGCTGGATGAGGCTGACTTTTTAAACACGAGTAAATATCATAGAAACTGGACTGGATCTAAATGATAAACTACAAAGCCGACATGTTCTGAAGGGAATTTATCCAAAACGATGAGGATTTTTATTATTTCAGTCACAAAACCTGCAGCCAGCTGAAGGTGGAAGCAGCAGACAGCGAGTCTTCTAGCTGCTCCTGGACATTTTCTCTCTTACTGAGTTTTTGCTCAGTGGTTTCATCACGCCTCTGCAGCAGAGTGTGAAATAGGTAGAACAGTTCTGTGGACCGCCGCCAAGCGGGCCGCATGGGAGAAACTGAATTCTAATCAGCGTCGCCCTGCAAGCAAAGAGCAGCATCCTTTAAATGCCTCCTGGCAGGGTCTTTACAAGCAGTGCTTGCTGACAAACGGGCACTACATTTCCCACAATGCCATCTGTCTGCATCAAACACCTGCTGCTCCTGAAGAAAAGGGCCAGAGAAGAGCGCCCACCTTGAGAGACGACTAAAAACCAGACAAACCTTTGAGAATAAATGTCCAAATTCATTTCAAATCCATAAAACAACAATTTGTTGTTTTGTTCAAATAGGAACAAAAACATTTACCTGCAATGAATAAATAATTACTGAAATCAACAAATATATTATATTGGCCCATTTAGTTTTTATTTGTATCAATTTCAGTTAAAGCAGCTATGTGGAGGATTTGAGTCGAGAGAGAATATTTTGAATCCAACGTCTCGAGGCCCCTCCCACTTCCTCCAACCCGTTCTCTAAGCGTGCGTCGCTGCCGAGCATACACTGCGATATTTTAATTCATGGCTCCCAGATCCTGCATCACTAAAGGTTCAATCATTCACAGCTCACAAATCATGTTCTCAAACGGTAACGCCCGAGTCTCTCAGACCTGTCACACGATGCTTTCTGCAACACGTCTTGAACCGGCAGCTGCAGAACCCGGAAACGAGGAGACGGTCGACTCGCTACAGAATGATCCACCAAAATAGACGCGTATCCTTGGCAAGCCTCGCCATTCTGTGTGGAGAAAAGAGTAAAAATAAAAAGTCCTCAGTAGTCGGGGAATGGATAACTTTTTAGTAGAAATGAGCTCCGAGTCCTCCATGAGCAGTCGAGACTGGAAACAGGAAAACGTGTTCAAATTCAGGGGTAGGACGCATCTCGAGACCGATGACATCACAGCGCCACGACGAGTGCTGTCCGAATTCGAAGGATACTCATCCATGCGTCCTCGCTCCACCCCAATTTCGAGGATGGGTCTGGTGCATCCTCGCTGGCCAAGGCTATCCCAGGATGCTTTGCGTGCCGGCCGTTGGATTCTACTTTTTTTTCCTCAACTTTATTGAATTTACAACACAGGACACAGCTGGATTCTACTGGTTCAATTTTGCAGCAGTAGCAGAAAAAAAACAGCAGTCCAGTTTTAAATGTGTCAGTTTCTCAAAAGATTATAAAAAGCTTGTGTTTAGGAATGTTTTGCTCATCTTTATATAAAGTTTAATAATAAAAATCTCCACAAAAGAGGTTGAATATTTTATTTTCATGTAATTTAAGACAAGACATCAATGTAAGCTAGCTTGAATGTTTTAAATGAAAGTTTAGGAGATAAGTCACCATAACAGAGCTTAAAGTGTTTCTTTAGATCCATTTTATTAGCTTTAGCCTGTCTGTCGGCGCTGTCACGGTTGCTAAGCGACTGGACTGAGGGGCGGGGATAAGTATGAGGCTAGACCGTCTGAATTCAGAGCCGTTTATTTCCGGTCTTAGCGGTCGAGCAAGGACCCAACCTAGGTAGACCAGCAAGTCCACGTCCTCATGAGCGTCCTACCCCTGAATTCAGAAACGGCCATGGAGCGTCCTGCGCGCGCGCTGCCCCCACCTCTATTGGTTTGTGTGAAGCGCGTGCACGTTGACAGATGGCCGACAATGTGGACATTTGAATTTTATTGGCTGAAAAAGTTCGCCGGTCAGAGAGAATTCAAAAAGGAGTCTATAGGAGGAAGGAGGGTCTTCAGAAGAAAAACAGATGTGGTGAAACTCTACCCATAGATCATAGTTTAGACCTGAACTATCATTTAAAACATTTAGAAAACTTTGAGACAGAAAAATGCTCCACATAAGAGCTTTAAATAAACAAGAATTGTTCAGTTCTATTAACCCTTGTGATGTCTTAGGGTGTCAAACTGACCCCAGAAGACTAGAAAACATACGTGTGTGCGCGCGTATGAGAGGAAGTTTAGACTAATGTCCTGGTGGCGCCTCATTCACTTCAGTATGGATGTTCACACTTTAAACTGTCAGTAGTTTGAATTATTTTATTATGCAACAAATGGCTGAAGGTTTTCAAAATCTGATTCTGCTGCACAACATTCTAGCATAACATAGCATCTTTATTTATAAAGCACTTTAAAGGCATGCTATGCAGTTTTACTTGTTTTTAGCTCCCCCTAGTGTCCTTTTTAAGTCAGTCAAAAAAACATTAGCATAGTTTCTGCTCAGAAAGCCCTAAATCTACCTGTGTAAATGTCTCCTCAGCCTTCACTGCTTTCTACTGGAGTGGTTCATCACTCAAAGAAATCAGCTGTTCAAGCAGGGAGAGATGGGAAAAATCACGAATTATGAGCTAAAAACACTCCGGAGCTAGCATAACAGCTAGCCACACTGGGTTAGCCTAACCCTCGTGAGACTTTAGGTCGCCAGACCTTTTCACTTCTATCTGACATGAAGTGAAAGGGAGTGCTGCCATTAAGAGAGTTAAAAACAAATAAAGATGTTAAAACTAATCCAATAGTATTCTCTGTATTTGTGTCTCCAGTTCTTAGATAAGAAATTATAGTTGAGAGAAGTATTTCTTCGTCTTTAACGTTATTTTTGTCTGCAGTGATCAGAGCATACTCTGATAAAAACGGGATTGCTAATTGGCTAACTGCATGCTGTCCATAGTGTGCATGTCTGTTGAGGATGAGGTCTCATCTCCGTAGCAGTACCGTGCTCTTTGGTTGCTTTGCTCCAAAGATGACAACGGCCCAATTAGCCTGGACAGAAAGGATCAGTCACCACAACATGCAAGCAGAAAACTGAGACAAACACAAAAGGGAGGATTTGGAAACAAAAGCAGCATTTGATCATTTCTGTTCTGCTGCAGCAGAGCAAAGAAATCCATTTCTCAATTAGAACTTGGGCGTCAACACAACTTAAATTGGTAGCAATCTGTCACTGCCGTTCCGTTTTGTGTCTCCAACGGCAACAAAACATCCATCCTCTCATCCTTTTATCTTTATACTCGTTTCTTTTCCTTTTCTTCCTCTGACCATTTAGGGCCCTGATCTATGAAGCTTTTCAGAGCCCTCAGATCTCAGCTACATCCAACAAGAAATTTGACAAACTGTTACTTTAATTGCTCCAACAACATAATACAACTAAACTCAGAAGTATAAAATAAAACTAAACTGCACCTAAGGTGAATCGGTATACCCTGTTGCATGAAAAGTTGCTGAAAACGGCAGATAAATTGACCACATTGATTTAGTTATGAGCCATAAACACCCAGAAGCTCTCAAATCAATCCAAATACAGTATCGTTAAACAAACCCTGCAGAGCCAAACAGCAACATTCTGCTGCAATAAAAGCTCACAGCAGACGCAGGCCTGACTGTGCTGTGATGAGAAACCAGAACAGAGGGTAGGATCAGTCAACACGGCCACAAAGAGCAGCTGGCAGCGCTTCACCACAACAGGCTTTCTGCCAAACCTTCAGAGAGAGACTCTCCAGGCTGATCAATATGTTGATAAACGGACAGTCATTTAAGAAAAATGACCATTAAAACAAATAGAACGCCACCTGGACACGATGCCGGCTTGTTAATCGGGAGGTAATAGCTAAATATCTAGCCGTTTATTTACTTTTTGGTTGTGGAAAACTAAACAAAGAGAAAAACACTCTTAGACAACGTCATTAGCTGCTTATTGTGCAGGAAAGAACATTTAGCTGAATCGTTCTTTAAAAATTGGAACCAAGTTAGAGTTTAAAGAAAGTGTTTAAATAAAAAGGGACAACTGGACCTCATCTTCTTGCTACCTGGAGACATCTCTTCATCAACATCCAACCAGCAGGAAAAAGGCTAGTTGGAGTTTTTTCCCCCACAGTTTTTAAAGATGTCCTGGATGGATGAGAATCTATACCAGCCATAACCAGATGGTCTGCGGTCTGGATCCGAACCCAGTCCCGGATCTGTCTGGACCGCTTCCAGCAGCAGCAGCAAGTCAACGTGCACGACCTGGTCCTCAGTCCGGGGGGAAGGGGGCGTGGCCAGAGTGCAGGACCCTCAGACTTCTCGCTAATCAGCGTTTCACCAACATCATCTCAGACGACAGCACACACATCCTCCGAGTTGAATAAACAAACAAATCTTCCACTTTCATTACTTTAGTATTTGAACTTAAAACGTACTTTGGTGCTCTAGAGCATTCCTGCTAACAGACCACTGAACCCTTCTTAAAAGATAAAAACAAATTGAACTCGAGAAGAATCAGATGTCTAAGTCCCTGCAGCTCCCCTTAGACCTGAGAAATCGTCAAGAATGAAAGTGTTTCCATGGCGACAGACGCACCAGGTGACCCAGTGGAAACCTTATTCATGTCCAGGTTAATGATTAAGGAGACCACGTTGGTCTGGTCAGACCGCAGCTAACGAGGACGGGATCAAACCAGATGACTTACATCAAAGTTGTTTTCTTGTTGCCGTTTTTAAATTAACCCAGAAAAAAATGTACTTGAAACAGAAGCCAAGGTAGAGCCAGGATACATCTGCAAAGTTTTCCCACCAAGTAAAACTCAGATAATTAGAATTTAATCAGGTCATAAGGAAGTCGGTCAAAGACGCAGGAGATGGACGCTGATTGGCTGACTGCTTCCTGAAATCTCAATTATTCAAAACCCTGGTGACATCACTCAAAGTGGGTGGAGTCTCTAGAAACAGGAAGTAGAGATTTAATTCCTCCAGCTGGCAGGACAAGACTGAAACACCTCCCCAGGAGGCGTCCTGACCAGATCAACCACCTCAACCGTTTGTTTTAATATACATTCATTTTGTTGTGAAATATAAAGAAAAGTCACACAAAAACCCAACAACTTCCATTCATAACAGAAAGATTTCCCTTCTTAGCCGACTTGAGAGGAAAGTCTTGAATCCTGGTGAAAGTTCCGAGTCATCCAGGTCATGAGGGATCAGATGGACTGGACTTCTTTAGTTTCTGGTATCACGAAGGAGGATCTTAGCGTGGCTACTGACAATTAGGGAAATTTCCCTTCATTAAGGGAACAAAACGACTAAATTTAATCTCAACTTCAATAAAATCCCACATCCTGAACAAGCAAAATACAAAAAATAATCCTGGGAGAGGATTCAGCTGAACTAGAAGAGACCTGAACAGGATCAGTCTCACTGTTGGGTCTAAGGAGCTACAGTTCTCCAACATAAATAACAAATATGAGCTCAGATTATTCAGCATTTTGGTTTTCCTAACAAATCTTAGCAATAATCTCAGAGTTAATTCAGAATTTCTCTGAAAGCTTTTTTCCAGTGAGTCGATCTTCTTCATTGTTTTTCGGATTATGAAAACAAGGCTCGTTATTTTTTACATTTTAACAAACTAATGAAAAAAATTACCCTGAAAAACTATTTTTAAACAATTTCTGAATTAAAACACTCAAAATTATTTTTAAGTTGATTAAAAACATAAGAAGGTCAGTAAAGTCACTGCTGAGTTTATATAAAATACTAATGTGTGTAAAGTTTGGGGTCGTGATATTCTCACTGCAGCGACTCCCTAAAGGCAAATTACTCCCCTTAAGGACAATTCTATTCACAAGGTCACATCTGATTAGAAATTCTAATAAACAGGACCCACAGGGAACGGTGTTTTCAGGTTAATACGATGCTTTTTTAACATTTACAGAGGCTAATAACAATGATTTATGACAAGAACCAAACATTGAGTTTAAAGATGCAACTAATTCTCTTTTCTTTCCAACATTACATTTATGCATTTAGACTTGTATGCTTGGAAAAAGGATTTAACAAATCATGGAGCTATAGTTTATTTAAAAAAAGACAGGTTAGAGAAACAGATGACAGATTCTTAATACATAACATCCCTAAACAAAATGGGCTTAAAAGCAGAGTTTTCTCTAACATACTACGTAAATACTAGGGATGCTCGATATTGGCTTTTTCACCGATATCCGATATTGTCTAACTCTTTATTTTTCTGATACCGATATAAGCGTGGTAGCCCTCATTTTAAAAAAAAAAATAAATAAAAAAAAAAAAACAGTATTTAATGCAAGGTGTGCCAAATAAATAAAAAATATCTCTAAAACTAAACATCAGATTTGTTATATTTTGACATTTTGGGAGAGAGGAGAAGTAGCCGAACAGTTTGATGTATAATATGTGCACGGTATGTAAAGGTCATGTGTGTCAACATTACAAAAACTGATACCAATATTTACAGATATTGCCAATATCGGTAAATATCAGTATTTCGATAATATCGGCCGATATTATCGAAATACTGATACCCATCCCTACTAAATATTATAATCAAATGTAAAGAAAATGTCTAATTATACAAAGAAAAGCTAGTAAATGATCTAGTAAATAAAAAGTTTGTCAATTTTAAATAACAGCTGATTTATACTTTTTAAAAATACATTTCTGTACATTGTGACACGATTTCAGGAGTATAACTGGAGATAAATCCTACATTTAAATTTAAGTTCAAACTACTAACAAAAAGTAAGAAAATACAGAAAAGGAGCAGACAAAATGAGTGAAATAGTACATTTACTGAGGATGATGAGAGCAAAGTGAATCTGATTAGAACCTGAACCCTGATGTGAGGGGGGGGGGGCAGGAAGTAAACCGAGTCAAATGTACAAAAAGATTAAATCTACAAAATAAAACAGAGGGGTTGACGACTGGTTCATTTAGGTGATAAAACGAGTATCTGCCTAATGTGAGTCCCACGTGTAGAAGTCAGACTTAAACAGGAGTGTTCTCTATGAGGTGCTGTATAGGACTAAATCTAAGCACGCGCACACTCTACTGTAAACATGCACGCTTTTTTTGTAGTAGTGTGTGTGTGCGTGCTTGTAGTATTGTATGCGTGTGCTTATATTGTTCTATGTGTGAGTGAAAAATAGATTTCGTCCTGTACGGCACCTCATAGTTCTCCCTGATATTTATATAAATCCTTTAAACAGAAGGATGATAAAAATGAACTAGGAACAGAAAGCAGAATTTAAAGTCCAAACAAGCGAAGCATCCTAGTGGAGATGTGGAGAAGTCCCGCCCCCTCCATGTAACTTAATAGTGCCAGAAAAATTAAATTAGATGGAGGGATGATTATGAATTCTGTTAACACGGGTTT
Organism: Callopanchax toddi; assembly: GCA_006937965.1. NCBI lineage: Eukaryota > Metazoa > Chordata > Actinopteri > Cyprinodontiformes > Nothobranchiidae > Callopanchax > Callopanchax toddi. Next base: position 2,408,101 of record SSNR01000067.1, on the reverse strand, counting down.
GTCTTACTATACGTTCAAAAAAAACATTAAGATGTTAGATATTCAACACCAAGACTGTGGGAGGGGCAGAAAGCTCTTAAAATCAGGTTTCCAAAATAAAACATGTCAGTGCCAAGCGGACAAACAGAAGTCACCCTGCTTCATATTAAGATAGAAATTCATAACAAACTGAGAGATTACAGATAACCAGCTATAGCAGATACTTCACGCTGTTCTGTCTCCTGTCAGCTGACTGTGGCAGCCATACTCTCAGTGAGCAGCTTATGTAATCTGACACACACACACACACACACACACACACACACACACACACACACAGACAGACAGACAGACAGAGAGAGAGAGGATGAAGAGGAGGAAGGGCTTCTCTCCCTCCCTCTCTCACACACACACCAGCTTCTCCCTGCTCTTCCTCCTCCTCTCGTCTACAACACTTCTCTGCATCAGTCATCCTGCAGGCTCCACATCTGAGAATATCAGATAAAAGCTATTTATAGACTCCATGTACAAGAGAAATTACACACACACACACACACACACACACACACACACACACACACACACACACACACACACACACACACACACACACACACACACACACACACACACACACACACACACACACCAATAACCGCCTCTATCAGGACACAGTGCTGGAAATTCAAGAATCTCATTTTTCAGCTCCACAGTGATTTTATCACTAATGGATGTTGAAGCGACTTGTTTACAACTCTGTGTGTGTGTGTGTGTGTGTGTGTGTGTGTACTACTTGTTTTGTTTTTCTTATTTCTATACATACAGTGAGTATAATTGTTTAATTTAAAATGAATCAATGAAATTAACCTGACAATTTATTTATTTATTTATTACATGAATGTCTTTTGGGTGTTCTGATATTTCCAAATCCTAGTTTGCCTTTTATTCGATTTGACTCATTTCCTCCATTTGTAATATTATGATTGTTAAATCCAAAATAATAAAATGAGATCATCATTTATTTATTTATTTATTTTATGACGTTTCTGTTGGTAATTTGTTTACATCATTTTTAGGTCTGCTATATTTATTTTCTTTTATTATGTCTGAACTATGACGTTTGAGATGTGTTCAACGTTCTTCTTCTATTATTATTATTATTATTATTATTATTATTATTATTATTATGATCAGTTTCTTTATTTAATCCTGATGTTCTAGTTATTAGTTGAGCTGACAGGCAGCTCTGAGGTCGTGGCCACTTTAATAGGTCTCATGCCTGAGCTAGCTGCCCGTGATGGTCTAGATCAGGTGGGGATGTTTGTTTTTCCTCCTCGGCTCCGGTGAGTCAGGCCGCCGCTTCCTGACACCGATCACGAACCGGTCTCGGTTTGTCCGGAGAAAAACGTTAGAAATAAACATCGTTACTCACCGATTTTCCTGTCGGCAGCAACGGGGAGGCAGCTCAGGGAAGCGAGGAGGAGGAGGAAGGAGGAGATGAAACGATCCATTTTCCCGGTGCGTTCACGGTCCTCCGGGGGTTAAGAGGCCATGGCGTTCAGCGGGGCGTCGCTTCGACTTCCTGCCGTTCGAAGCGGCTCCTCCGCGGCTGGAGGAGCAGAGGAGACCGCGGAGAGATGGAGGAGGAGAGGAGAGAGGATGCAGGGCGTTCCCGCTGCTGGGGGCTCGTCACAGCATCATGACACGAGCGCTCACACGCGCGCGCGCGCTGCACTTCCGATGGACGCTTTCAAAATAAAGCTCCCGACCAACGCGTTCTAAGAAAACAAGAATAAGTACAAATTTTAAAACTCGTTTAGCAAATTATCCAGCTAATTTAGCATCAAATGCATCCTCAAACACCATAAGATAATAATTATTTTTCATGTTTAATAAGGTTTTTGATATTATAATACCTGATCATTCTGTTAAAGACTTGATATTGTGATCTACTCTACCATAAAACCAATAGTTAACTACACAACAGGAGGAGTATAAAGAGTTTTTTCATCTTAGACTAAATTTGCTGAAATGTAAATAAAAGAAACTCACCTCCAGGAAGGATCCCTCTTAAAGGGACAGTCCACATCTTTTGAAGTGTTTTGTGGAAAGGTCACGACTCTTTATTTATTCTGCTGTAGACAGATCTATGAAGGTTTAGAGAAACTGATTATTTCTGATTGAACAGACGCACTAATGGCTAGTAGTCACGATGGAAGTATTGTTGCAAAGTGTCTTAAATTTGTTCCAATATCAAAAGTTTCATATCAGCTTATGTTGATATTTCAAAACTCCAACCAGAGAGGATGTGTCTGATTTATGATCCTCCTGACTCTTATCGTCTCCTTGTTGTGTTTGAAGGCCTGTTTCTACTCTCTGTTCCTCCACAGGTGTTCTTCATCTCAGGTCCACTCACCCACCTGCTCCTCATTGCCCTGATGACCTTCCTCTGTGTATAAATGCTCCTCAGTTCAGTCACCCCTTGTTGGATCCTCTTGTGTTTCATCCTCTTATCCTGGTTGGTCTTAATAAACATTTTCAGGTCTTGGGTCCTACACAATGTGGCACATATCTGCAGCAAATAACCCCAAACCCTGTATAAATTATCATGCAATGTGAAAATCATGATTTGATTTTTAAAGCATTTGCACAACCTAATCTCAGTTTCATCAAACTGAGGTTGTTCAAAGCAATAACAGGTAAGATAATTTTTCAAAACTTTTTTGCAAAAACAAACATGAATATATCTGAATGATCCAGTGAATTTGTTTGAGTGCTGAAGGATTCTAATCCCATCCTGTGACAGCTCAACAGGACTCTGACTTTATAATAAAAACATTTTATTAATAAAACAGAAGTAAACTTTTCACTTCCTTTCTCCATTAACATACACTCTCAGAAATGAAAGGACATAATTGTACCTTTTTTTGTCACTGGGGTGGTACCCTCAAAAGTAACATTTTGTACCTTTAACTGCAGAATTATATTCTAAGGGTACATAATTGTAAGGAGTACATAAATGTAGGAGTACAGTTATGTACTCTTTAGGGTACATAATTGTACTCCTTAGGGTACATATGTGTCCCCTGAGGGGTACAAATTTGTACCCTAAGGTACAGGTTTGACTAGTACAAGGTACACTGTCAGAAATGAAAGGACAAGAACTGTACCTTTTTTGTCACTGGGGTGGTACCCTCAAAAGTACAATTTTGTACCTTTAACTGCAGGGTTATATTCTAAGGGGTACAAATATGTACCCTTTAGGTTACATATTTGTACCCCTTAGGATACATATTTGTACCCTTTAGGTTACATATTTGTACCCCTTAGGATACATATTTGTACCCTTTAGGATACATATTTGTACCCTTTAGGATACATATTTGTACCCCTAAGGGGACACATGTGTACCCTAAAAGGTACATATTTGTACCCCTTAGGATATAACCCTAAGGATATATAAGGTGCAAAACTGTACTTTTGAGGGTACCACCCCAGTGACATAAAAGATACAATTCTTGTCCTTTATTTCTGAGTGTGTATGAATGAATTCTCTTAAACTCAGGACTTGTGAAGGTGCCTAGTTTGCTTATTTTCCCCCCAAAAAAACTCCTTTTAAAAATTACAATCACATTTTCCACTCTGTTCTTATTGTTTGCACACCTAATTTTAAAAATGCAACGCCACTAGCTAATGGGGTTTATGCACGGTCACTTCCTGGTTGCGATAGACTCAGCCCCTCCCTTCCGGTTCAACGCTGTTCCCACACAAACTGGACAAAATTGATTTTTTTTTTTACCCGTTTTCTTCAAGACCTGCCGCGCATCACGGTAAACGATGTCCACCGGATTTTTGAAAAACACACAGAGACGTCTGCGAGCAAGCGGGTGAAGGACTTTAAGCTGTATATAACCATATAACAATATCTTTAGCTGGAAATGCACTCTAACTCTGGAAATCTTCACGTTTCAAATGAAACCGGAAATGGTCCCGCGAGTTAATTTTAAACCGGAAGTTCTACTAAGTACTCTGTGCATAAAGCCTATTCTGTTTCACAATAACTTCTTTTCTTCAAACTTCCTTGAAGAGAGATATTAGAGAGAATCTTTTAACTGCATGATTATCTCGACTTTATTTGTCATCGTGTTCTTTGTGCTTAAATGTAATTTTTAGCCCATTTGGAAAAGTTATTGAAATAAAGGATTGTAAATTTTAAAAACTGAAAATAAATTATCCTCATCACTCTTACATTTCGCACATTTTTAGTCATTTGTTAAAAGTCTAATTTAAATAAAATGCTTTGTATTTGCTGCCTGTCCAGATTACAGCTGAAAATTAAAATGTATTTCCACTTTAAATAAGTCTCAAACATTTATAATATTTTATATTCTATTTAGTGAAACACCTGAAAGTTTCTGTCCTCTTTACATGACCAACATCAGTTTTTTCTTTATAAAACAGATGAACCCAGTTTTCTGTTAGAGGAAAGAGTGAGCTGATTCCAGCAGGGGGCAGTATGATGACTGAGAACAAACCCACTGGTCACTGGTCTGGCCACCTACAGACAATAGAGTCACCAGTTAGCCTAATGCATGTTTTTGGTCTGTGGGAGGAAGCCGGAGCACCCGTAGGAAACGCATGCATGCATGGATAGAACATACTAAGAACTGTCTCAAATGATCGAACCTGAAACCTTCTTGCTGCGAGGCACCTATCAAATTCAGCACCACGCAGCCCCGCTTCCAGAAGGAAAATGTTTGTGAAACATGCCTCTCTCTGTATCGAGTTCAGTCTCAGGGCGGGTTGATGCTGCAGAGGATTAACCCACAGAGGCAGCTGGTCCAGACCACATCCCAGGACTAGTTCTACAGGGTGCTCAGGAAGTCACTGAGACGCTCAGATGCCTCTCTGTCTCTAGCTGTGGTGCCTCTCTGCTTTAGAAGGTCGACTGTTGTCCCAAAGCTGCAAAGGAAACGAAGGATTATTACGAAGTGGCTCTCACCTCAAACCTCACCTGGAATGGATGGCTTTGGTCCACATTGAGGACTTAGTTGACATCTCAGTGGACCAATGAGCATGCAGGGGGACAGGTCTGTTTCTGATACAGCTGCCACTCACCCTCCTCTCACTCACATGAGTTCTGAGTTCATAAGTCACACTGGATTTCAGTTCTGAACTTAACTCCATCACTCCTCAGACACAAGCTGCTGCTAAAGGAATGATTGTCCTACTGGGTTTTGGACCTCCTGACAGGCAGACTGCTGTCTGTGAAGATTCATGGTGTTTCATCCTCCATCACACCAAAAAATGAAGTCTTTCAGCTCAACCCCATTTTTCCACATGGGCGGTTTCTCATCAGCTTGGGTCGAGCCTGGCAGCGTGGGGGTTCTTTACGGAGTTGTAACTGTTTCTAGGCTCATCTGGACAGAGTTCTCTGAGGTCATTCCTGGGATCTGTTGGAGCCACTCACCCAGTTTCACACGAGTTCCTCTCTCAGAACTTCTTCTTCTTCAAGCTTCTTGTGCTCCTTCCTCCTGATGCTACCGTTTCTGTGACCGTCTTGTTCTGTAGTTTGACCACTCAGACTGGGTAGCCATCACTGGTACGTTGGTGTAGTCATGTCATCCAACTCTGGAGTGCATGGTTCAAACTCCATCACAGCCAACTTCCTACAACCGGTATAAAATGAGCAGAAATGATGCTGCACCAGCTCTGACTTCACCCAGAAAAAACACCCCAAAGCAGTTTTCAGACATGGAGAGTTTCTTACACAGCAAAGATCTGAAAACTGTGTTTAGAAGGTCAAAGGTCATACAATACCTACACCAAGCTGATGCACACAGAACACGAGTTTCAACGTGTTTCTGTTCCTGATATAAACCTCAACTAGATCTGTCAAATGATGTAATGATAATTAACATTAATGTTAAAAAAACAAAGATTGCAAAATCTGCTAAATACACTGCAAAAACTGATTTCTAAGAAAGTAAAATAGCCTTGTTTTTAGACATTTTGACTTATTTTTGTCTAAAAAGAAAATATATTCTTACAACCCTACTTGAAATAGGCCAAATCTTCTTAAATATGGTGAAATTTTCTAGATTTGAGCAAAAAATCTGCCAATGGGGTAAGCAAAATTTGCTTTAGGGATGTACCGATACCACTTTTTCAAAACCGATCCGATACCGATACTTAAATCTGAGTACTCACCGATACCGAGTACCGATACCGATACTTCTACCACACACAAAATGCAACAAATTGGAATACAGGTTTTATTTTTTCTTCTCTGCTTTTTACAACAAATAACTGAGTTAGATAAAAAATAAAATATATTAATAAAAATGATCACAAAACTAAAATATAAGGTGAAAAATAACCATTTTCTGTGATTTCACAGTGAAATTATTGCAGTTTTCCACATTTTAACCAAATAAAATGAACTATTTGGCACCATCTCCAGCTCTCAACCCACACTGTTCCTCTTTAGCTCAATAGCTCCCCCTAGTGTTCAATATAGGACACTACAACAGAAATCACAAGTCACAGGCAGTAGTGATGTGACGTTCATGAACGAACCGAATCTTTTGAATGGCTCTTCACTGTGAACGAGGAGAACTGAGTCTTTGTAGAGAACCATTCATTTTTTTGGGGGTGACTGTAAGCACTATGCACGCCTGCTTTGTATTCACTTTTTAATTTCATGGCGAAACAAACAAAAGCCTGTTAATGCAGGCAGGGGGTCTGAGGGTGAGAGGGAGGGGTGTGGAGAGGAGTTATTGTTGGGAAAGGGCTTGGGTGATGAATCGGTTGGAGGTGTGAATGGCTGGTTTTCAATAGGATGAGTTGAAACTTTCAAGATAACAAAAAAAGTCAAGCTGCCTTCATTGTCAAAGGTGCAGATGTGCTAATGGGTGTGGCTGTCAGTTGCAAACAGACCACTGATCAGTGTTAATTGGTCCCATCTCTAACAGACAGTGAAGCCACTGGTATCGGTTCCTGGTATCGGGTAACTTTAACCGATACCGGTATCGGCCCGATACCGATATATGGCTAGATTTCTTTAAAATAGTAAAATTTTCTGCATTTAGAACAATTTGCTAGTTTTAAGGAATCTAGCCAAGCAAATTTTGCTTACCCCACTGGAAGATTTTTTTTTTGCTCAAATCTTGAAAACTTGACCATATTTAAGAAGATTTGGCCTATTTCAAGTAGGGCTGTAAGAATAGATTTTCTTTATAGACAAAAATAAGTCAAAATGTCTAAAAACAAGGCTGTTTTACTTTCTTAGAAATCAGTTTTAGCAGTGTAAAACCACATCTCACCACTCCCTGTTTTTACTTCTGCTTTAACTCTCAAATAACAGCAAAGATCAGCAGAGTTCCAGAATGAAGAAACTGTGGTTTAACTAAAAATTGAGCAACAATTCAGTGGAAAAATGAAAACAACTTTATGAGAATTATGAGAATATTTTTAAATATGTTCAACAGTTTAATGTTTCAACTTATAAATCTACTGTTTCCAACTTAACATCAATCAAATGCTTCACTCCTATTGGCCTAGTTTATTTATTCTGTTATTTATTTGTAAAGTCTGTGCGCAACTCTTCATGTGAAACTGGATTTTTGTGGTGTGTGTTGTAGTGTGTTGATTTTTGCAGAGCGTTGCTTCACAGGAGGGTCGTACGTTTCCAGGTTGGTAAACTTACAGGAATCCCTGAAACGACATGACGGTGCCCCTGGGGGTTTGACTCTATGAGGAGCTGCCGTTTAGCTCCACGGGAGCTTCGTCCAATCAGATCTCTGGAAGGTTGGAGGAACTGGAACCAGTTTGCATGAAGGGAAAGTAAAGCTTCACTTCTGCGTCTCAGCCACAGGATGATGGAGACTCTGAGGTTTCTGTTGGTTCTGGTTCCCCTGCTGGTCTCTGTGGAGCACTCAGGTCAGTCCACATATCATCTACACAATCATATATACTGTATATGTCAATGTATAAGATTTGTTTTTTCTAATCAGCAAACAAATGTCTATATCAAAGACAACCTGAGTAAATACAAAATGCAGTTTTTAAATTATGTGATTTATTAATTAAAAAAAAGTAGTCCAAACCACCCTGGCAAGGAGGCTAAAAGATCTCAAAAAGCAACACAGCATGCCGTTAAACAGAAACAGACCCCAGAACAGCATCTAAAGCACTGCAGGCTTCACCAGAGTCCTGATGAGGTTAGAGTTTTTGTGTTGTGCGACCACATCAACTCGTATTTTCTTGGATTAAAGTCGTTTTGAGTTCAGTTCCCATCTCCTCTCCTCCTTCCTCTGAATCTTTGGATCCTTTCACCCCAATCAAGTAGAGTGAATCTCCATCAATAAATATCTTTTTTTTACTCTGCTTTAGTTTCATCAGAAGTCAAATAACAAAAACCAACAAACTCAGCAGATTCCAAAAAGTGGAAGTGGTTCTCGTAACAGTTTTGTTTAAACAGAAACCAGGTCACACTCGTGTTTGCTCCTCTGCCTGAAAGTTACGCAACTTTTCGTTGGGGAGGTGAACAAACTGTTGTGTTGAAATCCTGAATATTCCTGTAAAATACAAGGTCAGGTTTATAATGTTGTGAGGACTGGATTTGGTTAGGTCTGTCCTCAAATCGAGACCAGAAAAAGTCCTCATAGAGCCAAAATGTTCTTATGGTGAAAAATCACATCTAACACACACAAAAAAGACTATAAATGTATGGAACTAGAATTGGGACTTTAGTTTTGTACTTGTAACTTTTAGTTTTGTACTTGTAACTCAAGTTTTGTACTTGTAACTCAAGTTTTGTACTTGTAACTCGAGTTTTGTACTTGTAACTCGAGTTTTGTACTTGTAACTCGAGTTTTGTACTTGTAACTGTTAGTTTTGTACTTATAACTCAAGTTTTGTACTTATAACTCAAGTTTTGTACTTATAACTCAAGTTTTGTACTTGTAACTGTTAGTTTTGTACTTGTAACTGTTAGTTTTGTACTTGTAACTTTTAGTTTTGTACTTGTAACTTTTAGTTTTGTACTTGAAACTCATATTTTGTACTTGAAACTCATGTTTTGTACTTGAAACTCATGTTTTGTACTTGAAACTCATGTTTTGTACTTGTACATTTTTAGTTTTGTACTTGTAACTTAGGTCTGTGACTTGCACACATTTTAAAAAATATAAGTTTCAAATTACATGTTCAAATTGCAGGTTTTACACGCGCACAAAGCTATGAGTTACACACAAAACACAGAACTTTTTTTTACCATATATGGCTTGCCCAGAAGAACCAATCATGAAAGAGGGAGGCAGTGCTCTCAAACAAACATGATTACAGTCACTCGTTACCAGTAGGTGGCAGTGAAGGTGCTTCACAAGTATGCTGTCAGACAGAAATCCATTTGTGAAAAATCTACTTTCTACTCCACCAGCAACGTTTCTCAGACAACCAATCTAGAAAAAAATTTATACGTACAAAACATGAGTTACAAGTACAAAACTAAAGTCCCAATTCTAGTTCCATATTAAATGCACGTGTGTGTGTGCGTGTGTGTGTGTGCGTGCAGAGTGTGTGCGGTGTTTTTCCTTCTTTGATCTGAACTCAGGTGAGTGTGACGCAGAGATTGGAGAAGTGCACGAAGACGACTGCTGTCAGAACCCAAACTACGGGTACCAGACAGCAGATGGAGCATGTCAGTCCTGTGGGTCAGTAAACACACACACACACACACACACACACACCCATCTGATGTGACCAAACGTCTTCCCGTGTGTGTTTGTGTGCTTCCAGTCCACCTACCTGGTCTCCCTGGTCGTCCTGGTCCTCCTGCAACATTGCGTGTGGCGAGGGAGTGAGGCAGAGAAGCAGGACGTGTTATGGCTTTGGCCAATCGGAGTGCGACAAACCTAATGACAAACTTCAGATGGAACCGTGCACCGGCATCTGCTGCGATGGTACACACGCTTAAAAAACACACACTGGTGGTACACCTGAACGTGGCGTTCATCCTGGTGTGTGTGATTAGGCCGAGGCTGGGACTCGTGGCTGGCCTGGACTCCCTGCTCCATCACCTGTGGAGGAACAGGAGTCAGGAAGAGGCAGAGGGTTTGCTCCAGTCCTGAATGCCAGCTGGCCTGCAGTGGACCTTCAGAGGAGACAGAGTCCTGTGACGCTAGCAACAGGTGTCCAGGTAAGGTGTGTAAGACGAGGTGAGTCAGTTGATTGTCTAGAACGGACAGCAGTAGCTCAGGTGGTGTTAAATAAACTCATCAGTGGATTTAAAGCTCAGCTGCTATCGATCCTTTAGTTGAATCCTGGGGTCCTTTTTAATACTTACACTAGATACTGTAGGATTCCAAGTTGTCTCGATGTCCACCTGTGTGTTTTTCTCGTTGTGTCTCAGTCCACGGGGGTTGGTCCAGCTGGTCTGACTGGTCTCAGTGCTCTGGTTCGTGTGTCAACGACCAAGGTGCTGTTAAAAATACACCCTCAAGAGTACGACAGCGTACCTGCTCTAACCCCGCCCCCTCTACGGACACCGTGCCACCAGGCAACGGTTGTCCTGGAGATGCCTCCCAGAGGCAGGACTGCAGCGAGCTGCCCAACTGTGCTGGTGAGAATACCGATCGAGGAAATACCTCCCAGAAAAAGCGATTGGTAATGATTGGTTTGTTTTTGCAGTGGATGGAAACTGGGGGGCGTGGTCTGCACCTGGGCCGTGCTCTGTCACTTGTGGGGAGGGGCTGCAACTATCACTAAGAAAATGTGACAGCCCTGCCCCTAAATATCTTGGCAAAATGTGTGCGGGGCCAAGCACTCAGAGCAGTGCCTGTCAGAGTCCTTGTCCTGGTAAATCACAAACACACACACTTACAGTGATACACCAAAACGACACACACGTGACAAAAATCCTATTCTGCTTCTCCTCCAGTTCACGGGTTCTGGTCTGGTTGGTCAAACTGGGGCGAGTGCTCAACTTCCTGCACTCAACAAGACCGACCTTCCACTAGGACTCGCCACCGCTCATGTTCCAACCCAGCGCCGTCATCGAACCCCCGGGGCAACGCCTGTCAAGGTGACAACGTCCAGACGGAAAACTGTGACCACATTCCTTACTGTCCAGGTACGCCAACGAAATATGTTCCTCATGACTTTACCTTAAAGAAAGAAGAACATCCAGAGTGTTTGACTATAAGAGATAGAGATGACTTCCAGTTGTCCATTGTCAAAAAGTCTCTATCCCCCTTCGTGATTTCCTATTTTATGCATGTTTTTCACAAAATGTTTCAGATCAAATAAATGTTCTCAATCAAGAACTCACTTAAACACGACCTGCCTGACAAAGTGCGTAGACTAAAAGATCCTCAAAAGCCAGACATCATGCAGCGATTCAAGAAAATCCAGGAACAAAAGAGAAAGTAACCAAGTGATTGATCTCTTTAGTCTGAAAAACATTCTGATGCCATTTCTAAAGCTCTAGAACTCCAGTGAACCAGAACCATTATCCACAAATGCAATGGCGGGGTTCAAGCGTTCGCCGAAACAGGAAGTGCAGATTACAGCGATCTGTCCTGGTCCCAGTCCCGGGATTGGCCCAATACATTCACCAGGAAAATGCCCAATCATCAGTCATCCAGACCCGAGCAGGTGCCATCGGTGTAAGCGGCTCGGTGGGGCCGCAAGAGGCTCGTGTTAGTCGATCCAGACACGTGTGCGTCCTTACCCTGGACACAGTTTGTCTGTGGACTCAGCGCCTGGTCCGCTGGGCTGCATGTATTATTGTTGGGGATGCAGCGCTGTTTCTGCATCTTTGTATCAATTTATTGGTGGGGACAGTTCAGGGACTGCTGCATATTGGTGGAGACCTCCGTCCATGCCAAATAATGAAAACACAAACTGAGGTGAACCTTCCCAGAATGGTCGGCTGACGCAAAATTTCCCCAAGAGCTCAGAGACGACTCATCCAAGAGGTCACAAAGATCCCAGAACAACATCCAAAGAGGCCTCACTGGCCTCAGTTAAGGTCAGAGTTCATGACTCAACATAGGAAAGGGACTGGGCACAATATGGACGAGACCACGACCAAAAACGAATAGAAAGGATCGACTCAGTTTTACCAGAAAACCTCTTGAAGATCCCCAAAACTTTGAGGGGAAAACTCCGTGGACTGATGAGACAAAATCTGAACTCTCTGGAAGGTGTGTGTCCCGTTTCGTCTCCAGTAAAAGTAACAGCATTTCAACTAAATGATTCTGTGACACCAAGATATTCTCCCAGGTGTCCACACAAAAGACGCTCCTACGTGGTCAAACCTTTAGTTTACCTCTCTCTTTTTATCAGTGGATGGCAAATGGAGTCCTTGGTCCCCCTACACTTCCTGTCCTGTTACCTGTGGAGTGGGCCTTCAGGTGTCGGTCAGGACATGTGACAGCCCTGCTCCCAAACACGGCGGCCGCCCGTGTCCTGGCGAGGACAGAAATACCATCATCTGCTCAACCCACGTCCACTGTCCAGGTACACGTCGAGTTTCAAAACTCAGAATCTCATTTCTCACTGACCTCAATAGATGAACTATACACTTTGAAAACATTAATTTCAATTGAAGTGAAATAAAAATGACTTGTTTTTATCTAAGAAGTGACTTTGTGTGTTTGCAGTCCACGGTGTGTGGTCTGAGTGGTCTGAGTGGGATGGGTGCAGACATGCATTTGGTAATAAAGACATCAGGTGCCTGACAATTGGCGGCAAGCAGAGACGAGAGCGCCGGTGCCTCCATCGAGCTCACAACGGGTCCATTTGCATTGGAGAAAACCAGCTGGACAGCCGGGTCTGCTACAGCGTTGACAAATGTTACTGTGAGTATCACTTATTCCAAGTCTCCCCATCCCCAGGTTCAGAGGAGGTTCACAAAGCCTTCATACGAATAGTGACCAATTACATGCTTCTGTGTATTAGTTAAGGGTACCTGGGAAGGCTGGGGGGAATGGAACTATTGCAACCCAACCTGTGGACCAAGGTCTAGACGTGTGAGACAACTGATCTGTAAACCTGACTACACCGGCTACAGGTCTGTATCCACACTGGAATTACAGCTGAAAATCAAAAACCGTATCCAGACCTGACTTTGCATTTACAGGTGAATAGACTGACGTAACAAGTCACTCAGATTGTAGAATTTAAATGACTAAAATTCAGGTTAATATTGGACCCATTCTAGGATTCATCTACTGGAGCAGAATGTGTCTAATGAGACAGAGACAAAGAGTTAAACACTCCCAGTAGGGAAAACAATGTTTTACATACAGAGAAAGCTTTATGTGTCCACTGAAGACTGTCCTCGTGTCTTTGTGTATTTTCAGACCAACTTACGGCCGTAATAATGAGGAGGTAACATTCTCTGGAAAACCAAGGGCTGACTGTGGGAACCCGCCTGAAGGAATACCTAAAGCGTATGAGGTTCAGGACTGCCATAATGTTCCTGCCTGCCCCTAAGAAGAAGTTAACTGATGACGTCATCGTGTTCCTCTAAACAGCTCCTTTAATAGCCACCAGCTGGCGCAGTTTATACCAAATTATACTATTTGAAGTTTGAGTTGCTTAACCCACCCCCACTCAATAAAAAAACATCATTTTTGGTCAAGTTTAGCCGTCTTTGTGCTGCCCCCTAGTGGACCACACCAGTACATCTACATGCTATAGCATGTAGCTGCCACTGGGGGGCAGCCTCAGCAAAATTCAAATAAATTATAACTTCAAAGTGAAATTAAAAGATAAAAATAATGAAATGCATCCTGTGTAACCTCAGTTTAATGCATCCTGTGTAACTGTTACAGGTCCCAGGTTGGGAGCCCATAAACAGATGAGATGATCTGTACAGACAGGAGACTTTGCTTCTGTTCAGTTCAGCTTCGCTCAGCAGAATGAGTTTACTCATTGACAAAATACACTCAAATTTCTAAAACATTTCATAAAAAAACAATCCACAGTATCCGCATTGGCAGATCACAACAGTCATCACCTAAACCAAACAAATTTCATATCTTAGCTTTAACAAAATGATCAAAGTTTGGCTTCCTAAATTCTTTAACACATTCACATTCAGTAAATCCCCTAATGTGTAAAACTCATGCGATGTCACATATTACCCCTTATTTTATATTAATCTAATTACTATTAATAATATATATATCTTATATAAACATAGCTAAATGTACACACATATACATATCTTATATAAACATTAAATTCTCATCTCTGCTGTTACTGTAAAAAGATAGTTCACATTTGGCCCTTTAAAACTGACCTTTCAAAATAAAATCATGAGCTTAAGATCTGCAAACTGTAACATTTCAAAGTACATAAGTTTAAAAACATTCATCTAGTCTATTTAGTTAATAAAATATAACATTACAACGTTTTATCCCAAAAATTAGATGTACTGGAGCCAGAAATTACAATATAAAACGGTCACAACTGAAACCAACCGCCAGGGCGAGCGACAGGCAGAGGAAAAATACGTCGGTTACCGTCACTCCTTCAGAAAATCCCTTTAACACGTTCAATAACTGTTCAGATCGATCCGACTTACTATTTATAGCTGTACAGGAGTAAATAAAACTAGTTACAACAGTTGTCATCGTGCTACTAACCTGTACAGACAGGAGAAAAGATGAGACAGGAGACTTCTGTTCAGTTCAGCTTCGCTCAGCAGAATGAGGAAGTCAACGGCAGTTCGTAGCAGGAGAACCCCAGGGGAGAAGCAAATCGTCGCACTGCCTCCTACTGGTCGCACTGAGGATTACACCTTTCTCATTTAGATTCAGTCTCTGACTTAACTAGGAGGCTGGAATTTACCATTTTGGTGCGTATTTGTATATTTCCTCCACAGAAATAACATCCCCAATAAAAAGGTAGATAGATAAATAAATAAAAGAAACAAAATTACATATAATGTGACCTTACATTATGTGAGTGTCACATAACCTCAGTTTAATGTGTTTTTATTAATTATATATTCATTGTTTCATGTTTGATTTTAAGATGGTTCTTGTGGACATCTCCCGCTCAAACTTTCAACCAATCAAAGGCTTTTATTTCTGAAGGCATATTCATCAGTTTGGTTGAAATTAGGGATGTACCGATACCACTTTTTTAAAAACCGATCCGATATTTAAATCTGAGTACTCGCCGATACCGAGTACCGATACTTCTACCACACACAAAAAATGCAACAAATTGGAATACAGGTTTTATTTTTTCTTCTCTGACATTTTACAACAAATGACTGAGTTAGATAAAAAAAATAATATATATATATATATATTAATAAAAATGACAAAACTAAAATATAAGGTGAAAAATAACAATTTTCTGTGATTTCACAGTGAAATTATTGCAGTTTTCCACATTTTAACCAAATAAAATGAACTATTTGGCACCATCTCCAGCTCTCAACCCACACTGTTCCTCTTTAGCTCAATAGCTCCCCCTAGTGTTCAATGTAGGAAACTACAACATAAATCACAAGTCACAGACAGTGAAGCCACTGGTATTGGTTCCTGGTATCGGGTAACGTTAACCGATACCGATATTGGTATCGGTGCATCCCTAGTTGAAATGCTTAAAATCCTTCACTCTGAAGAGGGTTCAATCAAATCAGACACCTATATGCTTTTTCTTTAAGCTTTGCATCCATAGAACCAGATTTTCCGCTAATCTTTTAAAGTGGTCTTAATCAAAAGATCTTCAGGATTTCTGAAGATCTTTGAAGTTTAGAATTGTTTTAAGACGGCAGCAACCGACTTTGTGACACCGCTCTGACCAGCTGTTAGCTCACCAGTCCAGTCAATCCATCTCTCCTCAGTGGATCCATTCTATACGCTTCCCTCTGAACTTTATTGATTATATGATCCTAAACTAAAACCTGATCATTTAAATAACAGAAACCACAGAGCTGCAAAGCTTCATGCTGCTGTCGCCAGCTAACGCTCTTTATTCATTTCAACACAAAGGAAACACTTCCTCCATCCATCATGTGTTTATGTACTACATATGTTCAGGTTACGCAGTTTAAGGCACAAGATCAGACGAAGACAAGTCCAACTAAACAGGTTTCAGGGGATAAACTCCTCCCCAGAGACGGTTTACAAAACCAAAAAATAAAAGCTGGAAAAATAAAATGACAAAAGCTGTTTTAATACACATGTAAAATACTTTCCTAACTCTGAACGTAAACAACACAGCAGAGGTCTAAAAGCTGCATTTAGAAGGTCCATTTAGACACCAAGCTACAACATCAAAATGCTGCTGTTTCTAGCTGTTTATTCCATATTAAAATTACAACATGCCTCAGTGTTACAATCATCTGATGATGAACAGCTGAAAATAAAGCAGTTTATTGAGTGTTTTTACATAAAAAATGACGTATTTTTGTTTCCTTTCACATACGACACTGAAAATGACACTTCATAACAAATTAAGACCAACTGTTAAATAAAAGAGGAATAATTCAGAATGCTGGAAGTGAGCTCAGTCGTCAGCAACGACAAAAAGGTTGGCGTTTAGTGCTGGGATATCAAAAAACTCACTTGTTGTTCGAGAGGAAAAAATGTTGTAAAACGGGGAGATTTCTTTCTGAAATTAATTACGTAAAAATGAACCAGATAAAACAAAAACAGATCAAATGAAAAGCAGCAGGATGAACACAGGAAGGTTGTTTAGTGAAACTTTTCCCTCTGAATAAAACAGGACTGAATGAGAAACATCGGAAAGATTTAATATTTATTATTTTAAATTAATATTCAACAATTTAAAAAATAAATCACCTCAAAGCTCTAGATCCCAATGATCTTATTTTTTATTTAATTCAGGATGAAATCAGAGCATCGGAGGAGCAATAGAATTATTATTATTATGATTAAATGAGATTTAGAGAAGCAGCAGAAATCATTTAAATGTGTACATGAATTTAGAATTGAGAAATAGAAATAAGGCCTGACTAGTCTGTAATGTACGGAGCCCGTCTCATGACATGGTGGAAAATAAATAAATTGTGGCCACGAAGTAACTATAACGTGCGCACGAAATAATAATTTGTTCCCACGAAATATTAATTCGTGCGAACGTTAAACATATTTCGTTCCCACGAAATAATCATTTGTTCCCACGAAATATTAATTCGTGCGAACGTTAAACATATTTCGTTCCCACGAAATAATAATTTGTTCCCACGAAATAATAATTTGTGCGAACGTTAAACATACTTCGTTCCCACGAAATAATAATTTGTTCCCACGAAATAATAATTTGTGCGAACGTTAAACATATTTCGTTCCCACAAAATAATAATTTGTTCCCACGAAATATTAATTCGTGCGAACGTTAAACATATTTCGTTCCCACAAAATAATAATTTGTTCTCACGAAATATTAATTCGTGCGAACGTTAAACATATTTCGTTCCCACAAAATAATAATTTGTTCCCACGAAATATTAATTCGTGCGAACGTTAAACATATTTCGTTCCCACGAAATAATCATTTGTTCCCACGAAATATTAATTCGTGCGAACGTTAAACATATTTCGTTCCCACGAAATAATAATTTGTTCCCACGAAATAATAATTTGTGCGAACGTTAAACATATTTCGTTCCCACGAAATAATAATTTGTTCCCACGAAATAATAATTTGTGCGAACGTTAAACATATTTCGTTCCCACAAAATAATAATTTGTTCCCACGAAATATTAATTCGTGCGAACGTTAAACATATTTCGTTCCCACAAAATAATAATTTGTTCTCACGAAATATTAATTCGTGCGAACGTTAAACATATTTCGTTCCCACAAAATATTAATTTGTGCGAATGTTAAACATATTTCNTTCCCACAAAATAATAATTTGTTCTCACGAAATATTAATTCGTGCGAACGTTAAACATATTTCGTTCCCACAAAATATTAATTTGTGCGAATGTTAAACATATTTCGTTCCCACAAAATAATAATTTGTTCTCACGAATTATTAATTCGTGCGCACGAAAAAGCTTTTTGTGGGAACAAATTACTATATCGTGGGAACAGTATAACTATTTCGTGGCCACAATTTATTTATTTTTCTACAGTGTCATGAGACGGGCTCCGTAGTAACGTGGGTAATGGTTGAGAAATAAAATGACTTTTACTTTGTTTCTTGTTCCGCCACTGGAGGGCGCCAGAGTTCAGTTTTACTAAAAATGTATGGGATTGTTCCAAATATTTTTAGTTGGACTTAAACTCTGGGTTTTCTAATAAGCAACAGTTTAAAAAAATTCTAATTAAAAACTAAAAAAAACCTCTCTTAAGAAGTGACAATAAAAATGATTTAACCTGTCAGTGCACATGTTTCATCTTAGCTTTGTGTTTGATGTCTTCTGTGTTTTTGCACTCAAAAACTCTGAGTTGAGCTCACAGCATTTCTTGATTCAACTCAAAAACTCAAAAGCAACAAACGGCTAAGCTAATCTGCTAAATAATGAGTGAGGCGGAAATAAATCTGACTCGTTTTAGTGAAAATAAACGTTTGTTTTAAGGGAAATCCAGAGACTTTAGAGTTCTACACATTGTGATATCTGCTGCGTAAAGAAAACAGAGATATTTGCATCAAATTATTGGAAATGCTGTTTATTTAAGTTTATTTTTGGAAGAGTCGGCACATTCTGGGGGAAATTAAAGAAAAAAAAAACTGTTAGCCTAAAACAGAGTGGAAACAGGAATCTGAATGAAATCCTCTCCAAAGACGTCTCAAGTTTGTTAACTCGTCACCTGATCAACTTGTTATTACTCAGCAGGTTGAACTTTTACAAATGAGAACAAAACCTGTGATAACAACATTCATTAGGTGGATTATTTAAAACCTTTTTTGTCTTTAAGCAGAGAAATTTTACACAAACAGGAAAAAAAACTGTTTTGCTTCTTAAAAATAATTTATTTTTCTGGATGTTCACACTGAATATTCATGATTGTTGACAAATTTTAAAACCTAAATGGTCACATACATAAAAAATAAAAGGAGGGTGACACTTGGTAATGTCTTCGTTTAGGTTCCTAACAGCTGGAATCTTATTGGAGTTTTTACCGTTTTCTCATAAAGCCAACGTGGCGCTCTGTTACCAAAACCCACAAAAACACAACTTTAAAATACTTCTCGTCTCTTTGGTGCGAACGTCCCTCACATATTAATGAGAATGTTCCTACTAAAAATAAAAATAAATTAAAAACTAAAGATAAATCAAGTAAAATTAGACAATCCTTTGGCCAGGAAGACACCAAACCTCTCCAACGAGTTCAACCTCGACTTCGTCCAGCGGCATTTTACAATATTTACAAACTTATAGAAACTTCTGCAGCAGAAAAAAAAGATTATTAAAGCTTCTTCTATAAATATGGAATATAGAGTTCATAGCTGTACTTTGGATATAACATTTAATACATACGTCTCTACTCTAGACGCTCCTTTACTTCTTAAAGGGACGCTTTGCCTGGCGACTGATGAGTGGAAAAGCTGCTTCTCTCTTTAAGTTCTTGGTGTTTTTATAGGAAATGAAAACCGTGGATTGGGTTAAACACACGATGACGGCGATGAAGACTTGTTAGGGTAGAAGCAGTTTTGGCAGACCGTCTGCAGAGAGCTCAAACCTGCAGGACAAAAAGCTCCCGTTAGTGAATTTATTATTAGAAAAACTCACTTTGCACTTTTTCTCAAACGTCCACCGCCTTTATACTCTGAGGAATGAAGGATTTGTGGTTATTTTGGTCAAAATAAAGCTATAACTGAACATTTGAGGTCAGTATCTGTAAAATGAATGAAGTTAAAGGCTTTTTTGTGTTTTCTAGTGTTGGTTAGCTGCAGCGGCCATCTTGAATCTAAATCCATTACAGACTTTATGAGAGTTTCATTAAAGCGGCACTCTGGAGCATTTTTCTCTGTATCAAAGTTTTCTAAATGTTCTAAATGATATTTCAGGTCTAAACTATGATCTATGGGTTGAGTTCCACAACATCTGTCATTCTGATGAAGACCCTCCTTCCTCCTAGAGACCCCTTTCCATTATTTCTTGCCGCCGACATTTTTCAGCCAATGAAATTCAAATGTCTGCATTCTCTCAACATGCACGCGCATCGACCAAACCTGTACCAGTAGGGGGCGCTGTCGTACAGGACGCTCCGTGTGTTTCTCTGCCGTCTCAGCCGTTCACTGAGGACTCACGGCTCATTTCTACTAAAAACCTACCCATTCTCCAGCTAAAGACGGGTTTATTTTTATTTTTAAACCTTTCACCTCACAGAATGGCAAGGCTTGACAGGGTTACGCGTTTATTTTGGTCAGAAAGTTCATCCAGGGCCAAGTCAAGTTCAGCTTCAGAGTCCAGCAGCAGCTCTCTGCTAACAGAGCTAATATCAGAAGCAGCAGGGACAGAGAGGGCTCTTCAGACCCTCGTAGTGTTGGAGTAAGATTGTGAACTGTGAGTGATTAAACCCTACACACTGAGCTGTACAGTTCATGTCCGAAGTATATGCGCCGCGTGCACGCGCGCAAACGCGACCGGACGCGCGTGTCGAGATGTTTTGAGGAGGAGCCTTTGGACGCTAGAATCAAAAACTGCTCTCCTGATGAAATCCTCCGGAGTGCCGCTTTAAAATGTGTTGGTATTTTGAAAACACTAAAGACAAAAACATGATCAACTTGTGAATCTGAGACGTTAATTTGGCCTCTAAAACCTCCAGACGGGTCGACCTCTGGTACCAGACACAGTTCAACTGGTCAGAGCTATTTTTGAAGAAAACGTTTATTATCAGGATTAGGGCTGGGCGATATGGCCCATATCCCGATAACGATAAACATACGATAGAACACCTCCTTATGAATCTCCTCCTCCACTGTGGCCTGACATGCATCATATAGATCAGTAACATGACTTTAGTGATGTGTTTTCAGCTGGGTGTTTCATATCTGGGTTCGAGTGTAACTCACAGAACTCAGGTTTCTCCACCGTGTAGATTAGAGCCATATCTTTGTATAAGTGCGTGGTAACAGCAGCAGTAACCTCCTCCTTCCTTCCATCCCGCTCAGCTGGCAGCTACATGACGTGCTGCAGGTAAAACCCTGTAGCAGCGTCTGGAGTTTATTCTGAGCTCTTACTCCAACACTCGACGCTGCTCTTGCAGCTTTTGCTCGCTGACTGTCTCTGTATCTTCAACGTGGTTTTTGTGCAGGTGATAAAATATATTAGTGGCGTCAGAGTCCGTTGTTGGGACCGGGAGCTGCAAACTTTACAAACAGCTGCTGTCTGGTCCACGTTGGTCTTTTTATATTTAAACCACATCCATGAGACAGAAGTTGTCCCTCTTTTAGGTACAAGCTCCTCGGTTTGAGTTAGCTGGTTATCCTGTTGACTCTGGTCTAAAACGTGTCCAATAGTGATGCGCGGGTTGTCTTTTACCCCGCGGGGACCGTGGTTTACCCGCGGGTCGGGTTAATACATTTTTACCTTCAGTGCGGGGCGGTTTGGGGCGGGTTCAAATCAGGGGTTGTGTTATCGGAAAAATTTCCGTCCGTCCGTTGTCTTCCTCCGCTTATCCGAGGTCGGATCAGGAGGGCAACAGCTGCCAGGCTTCCCTCTCCCCATGCAGCCACCTTGGACAGCTCCTCCGGGAATCCTATGGCACTCCCAGATAAGCTGAGAAATACATCCCTCCAGCCAAATTTTCCGTTATTGTGTCTGTCTGTGTGTGTGTGTCTGTGTGTGTGTGTCTGTGTGTGTCTGTGTGTGTCTGTGTGTGTGCGCGCACACAGGCCCTCGCTGACAGGGAGCGTCTGCAGCAGCAGCTGTAATGACGTCGGGCTGAGAGACGTCCGTCTCTCGCTCTGCGGCCGCTGTGGCCTCATTTATAAAACTTATAAAATAAATATATATGTTTATAATTTATTATATTTTATATAAAATGTATAAAACAAAAAACGGGTCGGAAAGGGAGTCACTTTCTCCACAAACTTTAGGATTTATAAAAGAAAACGTGACAGAGAAATTATGTAATCTGCAAACTTTGCATAAGCACGTTTTAGAGACGGTAAAAAAAAAACTTTTTTTTGAGACGGTCAGACTAAATAGCGCTTTCAGTCATTATAACGTGTTTTTAATGAGGCGGGGCGGGTTCTAAAAATAGGGCGGTTTGGGGCGGGTCAGAAGTTTTCAAATGTGCAGGGTCAATAAAAACCCTGACCCGCGCATCTCTAGTGTCCTCTACCGTCTGCCTCCATGTTTGTTTATGCGTTGCTGCGCGGTGCGTTCATGAACATCCCGTAAAGTGCATTAAGCTGTAAAACTTCTATCGTGGCTTAAACGATAGAGCTTTTTATCCGACGGTAGACATTTTCTATCGTCCAGACGAAATATTTCGTCATATCGCACAGCCCTAATCAGGATGAATTTGAATTTAAAAAATGTGACTATTTGTTTTTCCTGGATAAAACAAAGATGTTTTAGGTGGAAGAAGAACTGACCATGACGTCCATCCTTTGGCGATTTCCTCCTGACTCAGATCCACCAGAACCTGACGGGAAACAAACATCTTTTACAGACTTTTGTAAAAGTTTTTCTAAACAACACGGTCTCTGAAGGTTAAACCCTAAATGTTCTGTTTCTGCAGCGCTGAAAACGACATCACAAGCATAAAGAATGGATCAAACCTTTCCCAGAAACCCTTTGTGCTTGGAGAGCAGACCTCCCCCGTTTTTGACGGCGACATCCAGAGTCCGTCTCTGGAGCTCCATGAGGGTAACGTTGAACTCAAACCTGAGCAGAAAACAAAAACGGCTCAACTTAAATCTAAAACTTTGTGTTTCACTATAAAATAAGAACTATGGCGGGAGTCTGGACTCACGTCTGATCGTAGAGCGGATTCAGGTTCTTCTTAACGGTGGAAGTTTTCCTCCTTCCTGACCTCCGTTTGTCAGGAAGCAGGTAGAGGCGGACGTAGGGATCCGAGCCGTGATCGGTGAAAGCGATCAGGTTTCTGTGGACGGACGACGAAGCAAACATCTGGTGAAACATGAGCTCTGGGATGAATGTTTTCAGGTTTTAGACCGGTTCGTACCTGCAGGAGTGAACGACCACGATCAGCTTGTTCCTCTGGGAGCTGTGTCTGAGGGTCAGCTGGATCTCCCCCAGAGGAAAGTGACTCGGTCCAGATCCACTACACAAACACACAAACACGATTGTTTTACTGTGTCTAGACTATTTATGGTGTTTGTGGAGATTTCTATGCTACTGTACGTTCATACTTCTGAAGCTGCTGGAGTCTGTTCTGCAGGTCCTGAACGGCGTACGGGCTGGAGATGTCTGAAGCGATGCTGGGCGTCGACTCCTTCCCTCCAGCCAGGTAAATCTGGGAGCCTGAGATGTTCAGGTTAGACGTGCTCCTCCCAGTTTCTGCCAAGTTATGACCTCCCATAGCTCCTCTCTCTTTTCCTCCACCACCAGGACCCTGGCCTGAGGTGTCTGGAGACTTAAACTCCTTGGCCTCCTTCTTCTTGTTCGGCAGCTCCTGAGCTGGAACTGGCTTAGAAAGGGGGACCTCGGAGACGGTGGACGGAGGTTTGGTGGAATCTGAGGAAACGGAGGGTCGTGGGGTGGCACTGGAGGAACCGGACTTGTTGGTTTGCACGGAAGACGGGGTGGAATTTGATGGTGAGGACGTGTCTTTTCCCAGCCACAAGACCTGGAATTAGATGGAAGGAGGAGGGGAAATAGGAGAAAGAATCAGGGGTTTGTACGCTGTGTTTTCTTGTGATGACATTAAACGGAGTTCATCTTCTCTCACAACTTCCTCAAGGCAGCAAAAACTGTTAGAAGCATCATCAGACCGGCTCCCTCTGATTTAATCCCCCTTTAAAAACTCATTCCTACTCCTCGTCTTTAAATCAGTTGCAAAGTTTGAGTTGAGAAAAGAAAACATTCCAAACAAGCAGACATATTCAGAAGCTAAAGGACTGGTTTTACCCGCAGGGCCATCTTCATTTTGAGCGTGCAGCTCGGTCCGGAGTTCTTGAGGGGGAAGCGCTTACTCAGCGTCAACTTTTCAGCGTCCAGCAG
Source organism: Callopanchax toddi (assembly GCA_006937965.1). Lineage (NCBI taxonomy): Eukaryota > Metazoa > Chordata > Actinopteri > Cyprinodontiformes > Nothobranchiidae > Callopanchax > Callopanchax toddi. The sequence goes on along the minus strand of SSNR01000067.1, from coordinate 2,383,976 downwards.
TTCAGACAATTTCACGTTTACTGTTCCCAACGAACACTCGTGTTTCTCGTCCTTCACCTGAAAGGGCGGAGAGACTTTAGCAAAGTCTAAACACGAACCTCGCGGTCGAAACGAACGCGGGACCCTTCTCACCTCGATCTCCAGCTCTTGGATTCTGGGATTGTGGATGAGGAAGGTGAAGGATTCCTCCCACAGAGGTTCACTGGTTTTATATTTGGTCTGAAAACGAGCAGAAGCAGGTGAGAGGAGATCGAATGGAAAACATGTCTCGTTTAAAATCTCAGTGGTAAAAACCAGCAACCTGACAGGAAGGAGGGAGAAACTTTGAACCGTTTTACCTTAAATCTCCTAAAACAGAACTCAGATACCATGATGTTGAAGCAGCTGGTGTGAAGGTGTGAGCTCACCTTGCTCTGACAGGTCTTGTGTCCCACTTTGAACTGGACAAACGGACTGGGATCACTGGTCACTTTTTTAGCGGACTGCAGGAGAAGAGGAGCAGGTTTTATAAACAGGAAAGAAGAAAAACAAGCTCAGATGGTTGTAGATTAAAACAGACCTCAAACTGGGTTCTTTCTAATGTGATGATGTCACTAAAGATCAGAGGTCAAACTTTGGTCAACTTTTCCCTCAGATCAACTCAAATAAAACACACAATCAGATCTACATGGCACTGTTTTCTGTGAAATGCAGCTACGTGTCATGGAGCTCTGTAGGGGCTGCATCTGGACCCAGATACCAGAAATGTGTGAGGAAACATCAGGTAAAAGTCCCAGAAAGAGCAGAAAACACCCAGATCTATTTAAAGGAAGGAGGTCAACCCAACCAGGGTGAGTGTAAACGCAGCTCAGACAGTAATGCTGTTACACACACACACACACACACGATGAGTCGCTCGGTAGATGGAGCTGATTGGATTGTGATTATCTGATGAGCTAAAACACCTTAATATGAAAAAATACAACATGATCTGCAGAAGATTTTCAGTTTCTGTGGCTCATTCGGACTCATTTCTGTCCCTGTAAATGTAATTCTTTCTGATATGTGGCCAATGTTTAATATTTTAGAGGTTTTTCCAAATGCCAAAAGTTCTTTGTTTAATTTTTTTTTAATGATTTTGAGCCTTTAGCATGTTGTGCACAGTTTCAGTAATGAAACATCAAACTGTGTCAGACGTTTACTGAACTTTATGGTCAAAAGCATGTGGACACGATCAGCGTGAAAAACAAACTGTTCATTCCTGTCACTAATGATGTAATCATGTTAGAAACTTTCAGACTTTGCCAGTTTTTACGGAAGGAATTCTTGTTGCATTTCAGACACCATGAGAGGTCGAGTGTGTAAAGTTCAGATAGACATAAATGTGCAACTATAAAAAAGTGAACGAAGGAGCGACTTGCTGCAAGTACGACAACACTGACGAGTAAGCTAGCTTAGCTTATGATGCTGCTGCAGCTACTGTAGCATAAAGTCATTGGTTGAAACAAACTAAACAGGCTCATGCTGAATCGTACAGGTTTACGAACAGGTGATGTAGCGTTTGAACGCATCAGGATGACTTTTTTGAGGAAGAGTTGTTTTTGGCATTTAGCATCGGTGTGTCTCCTGACTACTTCCTGTTTCTAGAAACTCCCCTGACTTTGAGTGAAGAAAAGTTTGGTCCTTACTGCAGACAAATGACTGGAATATCCCTTTCAGCCTGTTTGTAAACTGACTGCATGCCTTTGCATTAGCGCCACCATCCTGGTTATTTGCGAAACACGTGAACGCTCATCATCCTGCTTTCAGGAACCTGGTCTGATCCTGGAGTTGATGAACCTAAACTACTACTGTATAAAAAACAGAATACACTGGAATGAAAACAGCTTTTATACATTATTGGTAGGAAGAGTAGATACTCGGGCAGTTAACCCTTTAAAACCTGACACCTGAAATAATCAGAAAACTTTAACAAGTTCTTACTAATGTGAAACAGTTGTTGAATAATGTGAATATAACAATCGTTTACTTTGATATTACATTTATTGTGTGATTATGTACGGTAATAATGCAACAGTAATAAATCTAAATATAATTTGTACTAGACAACGTCAGTACTTAAATCTGCCACCAGAGGGCAGAAAACCTGCATAGGTTTCAATACAGCAGCTTTTTGAGGAAAATGTTAAACATCTATAGAATAACTAAAATGAACAAATTAACTACATCTAAAAAAAAAAAATAAAGATTCTCACTGTTTTCTATTAATTATCTGAAAAATGCTCAATATGTTTTGGAGGAAAACATAAAAAGAAAAAGTATTATTTTGGCAAAGTCGAAGTAAAAACGGGTTCAGTTTGACGTCCACATCCTTTGGGTCATATTACTCGGTCTAAGCTGAGTGGTTGCCCCTCTGTGTCTGAGCTGTACGGTGTTCTGTCGCCGTGCGTTACCTTGATGGCCTTACTGACCGAGGCCTTCTTCAGCCCTGCTTGGTTGAACTCTAAGGGATTGCGCTTTGATTTTCCCCCAGTGACAAGGCAGGAGAGAGTAACACACAAACACACACCAGGAGGTTATGTGGGGGGAGAAGAGCATGCAGGGAGGAGGAGGAGGAGAGCACCGCCACCGGAGGATGAGGATGCACCAAAGAGTGAGACAGAAACAGAGACATGGATGATCACATGATTAACGACGCTCCACAGGTAAATGAGGGTACAGGTAGAGCTCAACCAATACTTGGTTCAGGCTGAAATTCATAGAAATGTTATCAAACTTTAACTGGAAGTCAGTCAGGAGGTGATAAAATATACAAGAACCACTAATCTAGAACATTATCTGGTGATTTGTGTCACTTTTTCAGTCAGAACATATTGGTTGGACTCTTGTTGAAACACCACAGCATTAGAGGAGTGTCAGTTTAACTCAAACACAGAGACGAATGGAGGTCAGATTAGAAGAATGGTTTGAATTGATGTTTGTAAGTGGAAAACGTCAGAGTCTATTTAGAAACCTGCTATGATGTGAGAAGATTACAAATCAACAGAAACTCAAACCACAAAAAACATGCACACTAAATCTGAACCATATAGGACTGAGAAAGGAAGGCATTTCATGCTTTCTTCAGGTCACGTCTCTCAACTTATGGAATCCATCAGAAACTTTATTAAAAGGCACCAAATCCATGCACCAGTAGGGATTAATGCTAATGAGGAAAATGGTTAAAAAGATGATTCTTAAATCAAAGAATGCATTCTTTAACAGGAATCACTTCTCAGCATTCTCCAGACTAGACTAGGATGCAGAAAACAGCCAGCGGACTCACAAATAAGGTCTGATAGAGAGAAGACGTGTTCTCACAGAACACAAGGTCACCAGAACGCCTCTCCTTTAAGTAGCCAGAGCCCAAGTTCCCCTCGAAGACACCCTTCAGAGAGGGGGAGGCAAGGAGGAAGGAGGAGAAGAGGAAAAGGAAAAGAGCAGGAAGGAAGAGGAAGATGAAGGCCGAACTTCAACCCATATAAAAGAAATTATTACTTAAACAAATAAAAACAATGAAAAGCTCAGATCTTCCTTAAAAACAAAAGCAAGGCACACAGAGCTTTTGGTTTCAATCAAATCGTTTTCAATCAGTTAAATCAAATTAGAACCTCAGAAACAGCAGAAAAGTTTTATCAACAGTTTCCTCAAAATGACAGTATAATTACTAGTTTATAATAGAAATACTATGTGATGAGTTTCAATGTGCACATAAAGCTAATTAATACAACTTTTTATTTTATCTTCAGCTTCTGATCAACAAACCACACCTCTACACCTGAATCTATTCACCAAACATCCCAACAGAAAATGCTCTTCGTCCTGTAGAGTTAAGGTTTTTACAATGAAACCAGCTTCATTACTCACCATGGAATGGAAATCCACTCACTTAAAACTATATTAACACAATTCTAAATCATTTATTCACTTCACCTCCAAAATGAGACAGAGCAGAAGAAAAAGTTCAGAAAGTTAACAAACAAAAGACTGAAGTGAAAGTAAAGATTCATTTTATTTTCAAACAAAAAAAACCCTAAATATCGTGAAGGACTTTAAGAATGAGAAAACTGCAGAAAACAAGACGCAGGTCCAACTTTAAAGTTCTCCTAACTCCCCATAAACCACTTGTTTGATGCACTTTTAAACCTTTAAACTAAAATCAAGCTTTTAAAAGCACAAGATGCCGTTTGCATGCTGGAGAGCGAATAGAAGAACCAAAGTGCTGCAGCCCAGCTCAGTGACTCACTCACCGGCAGGTTCCTGGCTGAATCCAGGAAGATGCTGAGGACTGCAGACGACAGGCCGTCGTTGGCGTGTCCGCGATCGGCTTTGATTCCTGCCAGCACCTGATGAATCAGGGACAGATTAACGTTTAGCTTCAGGAGGTGACTCGTAGCTGTAAACGTCACTATTCCATGTCAATCTGAGCTACCTCACTCAGCTTCTCAGTCGTCGACAGCAGAGACAACCACTCCAGTCTGAGATGCAGCTTCCCACTGCTCACGTCTTCCAACGGAAACCACTGTGAAGAGGACATGATGCCAGTAACATCAATATTCTGGTTATTTATTTATTTTCCCACCTAAAACACACATCTCAGTCAGACTACCACAGAAAAAGGACCTAATCCACTCTTTAAAGTCACTTTAGGAGCTTTTTACTGTCATTTTAAATACATTTTTTCAGCCATCCTATAGAAAAATATAAATTAGGCTTTTCCTTGTGTCTTACAAATCCTCCTAGTTTCAGAAAGTTACTTTTAATAGATTGTTGAGACATCGTTCATGTAATGAAATAGACTATTCTGTGTTTTATTGAATTTTAATGATAAGAATATTCTGTCAAAATAATAATAAAATTTCTGTTATCAATGAACTAATGAAGTGGCTATAAAATAAAGGATAAGATGACAGGGTATCTGCAGGTTTATGGAAGCCACATTTAAGACCTTTTAAGACCTATTTGACCAAATTTAAGACCTTACATTCACGCGAGCGCCCCCTGGTGGTACGCGAGCGCCCCCTGGTGGTACGCGGAGGACCCAACCCCTTTGTTTTTAATGAAATATTAGTGACTAAAACTGATTTTTTTTTTCTATTAAGCGCTTGTAATGGGAGGTGGCCTAGTTTGGGTATTTTTTCACCATTAATAATTGATTGATTGATTGATTGATTGATTTTTATTATTATAGTGTCATGCACAAAGTGCCCAGCCCGTACGGGCTTATATGACACTAAAAACACAAAAGGGAAGTGGCCATACATTTACAAGACAGGAACAAAACCAGTAATTTACAAAACAGGATACAATACACTTTGTCTACAGACCCACGCTTTCTCTATAAATTTAGCCAACATAAATACTTCTTTGTCAAAAAGCCAACCTAACATTTCACCATCTGATAACCAAAACAAATCAGGGTTTTTACACTGGATTTTTTCAAACATAGACATCCTTAAATCATTATACAGTGGACAATAAAACAGAAAGTGAAATTCATCTTCAATAACATTTAGATCACATAAAACACACAGACATTGCTCCTCCAATACCCCTTTGTATCGCCCCAATAAAGTATTTTTATTAAGATATATTTATTTATGATGTGTTATGTCATGACGTACTTCTGTTGTCTGAACGCCGGATGGGCTAACAGTTTGTGCACCACAGATTAGCTTAATGGTTAAGCTAAAAACATCGGTGCCAAGCAGGGGTCACGGTAACGGAGTATTTTCCATCGTTTACCGGTTTTTTAAACTTTGACGGACAAACTTTAAGGCCGCTCATCCAGGTCCAGGTAGCGAACCGGGAGCCCAGACCCCCCCACTCCCCAGCCTGCTCCTCCACCAGCCAACAGCTGACTTGTCCGAACCGTGGTGAACCGTGAATTCAGGTGAATACAATACACTTCCGTAAGACATAATGCAGATCAATTATCTTCATGTTTGTTATTTTTTTGCACTTTCAGTTCCAATAAAGGTTTAGGTCCTAGACCCTTCTAGACCCTAGAGGTCTGGTGTACTGCTGAGTTTCAGATCTTCGTAACCCAGAAATCATAGGGGCCCTAGAAATTTAAGACCTTTGGACACTGAATTTAAGGATTATTTATCATTTTTAATTACAGTATATTTAAGGACTTAATTTTAGAAAAGCACATTTACAACCTTTTAAGGCTTTTTAAGGACCCTGGATACCCTGGATGATAAACAGATATTTTTTATTTTGATCCTACAAATACTTTCTAGAACATATTTATGTTATTTGTCATATTAATGGACTTCAAATTGTAGCTTATTTTACTAATTTAAAAAAAACTGTCTCTGTTGATCACAATCAAAAACTAAAAGATAAATTATGTATTTAAACATGCAGTTATACAAAGAAGAAACAGAGATTTGTTTGCAGAAAATTCTTAAAATGTTTAACATAAAACTTGTTTCTTAAGAAATAAGATGATATTAGTATTATTAGACAGTAGGATGATAAAGAAACAAAGAAAACCTCTGATCCGGTCAGAGAAGAAAGGAAACATCACCTCATCAACCTTCTGTAGTTTCTGGATTTCGTCCATGTCCAACGACCGACTGAAACAGATCAGAAATCAATAAATTAAAAATCTTTCTAGAACCCAAACGCCGTCCCAGACTTTATTCACACAAGCCAAAGTAAATCCTACAACCTGAAATACTGAGAGTGTAGGATTCTGACTCCAAAAAACAACAAATAATTTTATTTCTTTACAAAAATAAATTCTCACAGCAGTTTTAGGCAGAGGAATGCTGGAGAATATTGATAAACTGAATAGAATAAAATAAAAGAAGGCATTCAAAGTAAGGTTCTTTGATTAAAAAGCTGTTATTGACATTAAAAATGTTAAATACTGAGTTAAGTACCAACCCTAACCTACACCAGATCCACGTTAAGCTGTAATGAATCTTCTATATATTCTGTATTGTTGTTCTTTAGGAGGCTGAATGTGGGTTGTACCTTCCCAAGAAGTCGTCTTTATCCGTGTCTTTATCAAACAGCTCGATCTCCAGAATGTCTCCGCTGTTGTCGTAAATCAGTGACTGGAAACACAATTTTAAAAAGACGCTCGTTACTAAAGCTCTGACACACACACCAAACACACATCTTATAAATATCTATATATTCATGGATGGATTTTACTTTCACATTTCTAAAGTTTACTTTATATAAAGGTGTTAAAATAAGAAACATCCCAATTAAATGAGTCTCTCACCTCATACACCTCGTTCCATTTAGGGTTCAGGTTCTCGTTGATGACTTTGCTGTGGAACAGATCCGCCCCCACTTTGATGACCCCGTACGGGTCCGACTTGCCTTTGATCAGGCCTCCCAGGAGCTTGTCTTTACTCAGCAGCTCCTGGGCCTCGATGAAGTGGATTCTTAGGACGGCCTGAGCAGCAACAGAGAGGTGGACGAAAGGAGAATCAGAAACTACAACCAGATACAGAGTAGACTCATAACTGGAGCTCAACTCAACTATGCAGAACAGTTGACGTTAGGGATGTTCCGATACCACTTTTTTCAAAACCAATCCGATACTTAAATCTGAGTACTCGCCAATACCGAGTACCGATACCTCTACCACACAAAAAAATGCAACAAATTGGAATACAGGTTTTATTTTTTCTTCTCTGCTTTTTACAACAAATAACTGAGTTAGATAAAAAATAAAATATATTAATAAAAATGATCACAAAACTAAAATATAAGGTGAAAAATAACCATTTTCTGTGATTTCACAGTGAAATTATTGCAGTTTTCCACATTTTAACCAAATAAAATCAACTATTTGGCACCATCTCCAGCTCTCAACCCACAATGTTCCTCTTTAGCTCAATAGCTCCCCCTAGTGTTCAATATAGGACACTACAACAGAAATCACAAGTCGCAGACAGTAGTGATGTGACGTTCATGAACGAACCGAATCTTTTGAACGGCTCTTCACTGTGAACGAGGAGAACCGAGTGTTTGTAGAGAACCGTTCATGTTTTGGGGGTGACTGTAAGCACTATGCATGCCTGCTTTGTATTCACTTTTTAATTTCATGGCGAAACAAACAAAAGCCTGTTAATGCAGGCAGGGGGTCTGAGGGTGAAAGGGAGGGGTGTGGAGAGGAGTTATTGTTGGGAAAGGGCTTGGGTGATGAATCGGTTGGAGGTGTGAATGGCTGTTTTTCAATAGGATGAGTTGAAACTTTCAAGATAACAAAAGAAGTCAAGCTGCCTTCATTGTCAAAGGTGCAGATGTGCCAATGGGTGTGGCTGTCAGTTGCAAACAGACCACTGATCAGTGTTAACTGGTCCCATCACTAACAGACAGTGAAGCCACTGGTATCAGTTCCTGGTATCGGGTAACTTTAACCGATACCGATACCCGGTATCCCTAGTTGACGTTGACTAAATGACTGACTGACGACTTGTCCCTGAGGCTCTAGTTTGCGTGCGGTACCTTTGGGATGGGGAAGCGGAGTTTGGCCAGCTGAGCCTCTCCCACCAGAGGGATGGTGAGACGGTTCGGCAGCACCAGGTAGCTGTAGATGATGTCCTGGAGGAGGCTGTCGCACAGACCACTGAGACGGGACGACGGAACAAATCAAACAAGTAAAGGTCAGTAAACACATCCCTAAAAACTATCAACAAGTACAACACAAACATCTGGTGATTAATCCCAGCTGTCAGTCACTAAATTCCCTCCATCTGTTGAATAACAGGCTGAGGGACAAAACCTGACTCACCCAGAGAGGAGACAACAGGAGGGCGTCACCTTTACACTCCAGAACTCAAAGTGACATGACACAGAACAGGTGTCTGGCACTACCTGCAGCTAAACTATGACTACATTAAAAAATTATTTTAAAAACTGTAAAAGTTTAATCTGAGTCTCAGAAAAGGCCGTCTTTGTATAAATATGTGAAGTTTATGCAACAAAATGCAAAAACTTCCACATGTGTTTACCCAAATAAAACCTGGCCCCTGAACTAAGA
>SSNR01000067.1:2324945-2369945 GCA_006937965.1 Callopanchax toddi | reverse complement strand
CCGCGGATACCTTGGAATAATTGTGGTTGACAAATGAAACCTTTGAGGTGAAATGTGATACGGAGAAGTTACATACAGGACACGTTTTAAGACCCAGATATCAAAATTCAAGACTTTTTCAAGTCTTTTTAAAGTATTATTTACAAATTCATAAATTCAATGCTTTTAAGACTTTTTAAGACCCCGCGGGAACCCTGAGTAAGGTGCAAAGGAGCCACGGCAAAGGGTGAGCTGCAGAAACCCTTCACTTAAGACTTAAATTTGATGAAAAGTTTCCTCTAACATCAACACTTCTATAAGTTTGGATGTTTTGAAAACATCAGCAGATGTCTACAAGAGAGTAAACTTTATGAAACATTTCACTGACAGGAAAAATCCTGAAAAACGTTTAATCTGAGATACAAGCAGGTTCTTACTTGACGCCAGGAATGTCCAGCATGTTTGTGAGTCCCGTCCAATTAATGTCCAGCAACTGAAAGACAGAGGCAGTACGACTTAAAATTAAATTAAAATGACATGAAAATGTACGTAAGAACAACACACAGAGACTAAATGTTTCTCGTGAAAGTAAAGCATACTTGGCTTCCATGAAGTAAACATTTCAGATCTCTATGAACTAGGGATGCACCGATACCGATATGGTATCGGTTAAAATTACCCGATACCAGGAACTGATACCAGTGGCTTCACTAGGGGGAGCTAATGAGCTAAAGTGTGGGTTGAGAGCTGGAGATGGTGCCAAATAGTTCATTTTATTTGTTTAAAATGTGGGAAAAATGCAATCATTTCACTGTGAAATCACAGAAAATTTGTATTTTCACCTTATATTTTAGTTTTGTGATCATTTTTTTATATATTTTATTTTTTTTATCTAACTCAGTTATTTGTTGTAAAAAGCAGAGAAGAAAAAATAAAACCTGTATTCCAATTTGTTGCATTTTTTTTGTGTGGTAGAAGTATCGGTACTCGGTATCGGCGAGTACTCAGATTTAAGTATCGGTATCGGATTGGTTTTGAAAAAAGTGGTATCGGTACATCCCTACTATGAACTCAATTACCAACATTTAGGGAGACAAGAAGCCATCAAAGTCATCATCAAAAGATTCACTACAAAAAAATTCAAGCAAAATGTTTCTTTTTGTTATAAAATGTTGGAGAAATGATCAAGTTTTGTCAATTAAAAATGTCTAGAGTTAGACACATCTTAGCTGTTATTCTAAAAACTATACTGACATGAAATAAGTTCAAAGTATTTAGCAACTTGAATGTTGGAACAATTTATTTCTATAACTGTAAACATCATTTCAGCTACACATCTACAGATAATCGACTTTATTTCAGCCTAAATGTAGAAAAGATGTGCTGAAATCCTCCAACAGCTGATCAACTCCTCCCTGACTGCATCATGAGTCAGCAGAGCAGCAACGAGAACCTGAGCTTCCTAATCGATCTGATGGTCGTTACAGCGGGGCGCAGACAGGAAGCGTGCAAACAACAAGATTATAACAACAAAACAATCAGCTCAGGAAAGAAAGACTGAAACTAAACTATAATCCTAAAAAGAAGAGTTTGATTGTCTGTTTCTCCTGATTTCTTGAATACTAAATAATCAAAAGCCTTTTCAAACTACTAATTACAGCTAAACTTATCAGAAAGAGTATTTGAGCAAGGGGGGGGCGGGACTTAATGATAAATGTAGTACTGAATCCAGCCACCAGGGGGTGCTTGTTTTGTTGTGGCTCTAACCTGCATTTTGTTTAAATTAAATGAATAAAAAGTGCTGCTGGAGCTCCATTTAGTAAAACTAGTTAGTAACTATTAACAAAATAAATAATTCCACATTTTCTCCAGATGACTGGGTCAGTTTTATTAAACCAGTTCAATAAAATCTGCTTGAATTGGATCGCTCGTGAACACAATTCAACATCAGAGGTTTACAGGACGGGTTGTTGCTCCGGCTTGTTCTCGTTGGCATCAGAAGTTGTTTCGATAATAAAGCCGAACACTCATGGCAACATGTTCCCGCTTCACAAAAAGAGGTGTGTTAAACAGGACGGTCGTGTTCAGAAGAGGGGAATTAACCTGGTTTTCTAACCCAGTTAGGGTTTCTCTATGCTGGGACTGAAACTGGGTCACCTGGGGAACAAAAGATTAATTTGGGTGCTAGTAGTTAATAACTAGAAATACTCTAGAAAATAAAAAAATGCATTATTTACCAAACATTCAACCAATAATTCCATTGTTTGTGTTCCACCTTTATTTCCAAGTATCATCTTTCGTTTTCGAACCTTGCAGACAGGCAAACAGCAGCACGCAGCATTCCTGACACACCCTCATAATCACCGAATACCACCTTAACTACCAACAACAGGGAGCAGCTCTGCAGCCGGCAGGTGAGAGAAGTTAGAAAGGAAAACTAACAAAGAGGAAAACGACTAACAGTCTGCATCAGTTACCTGCTTCTACAGGTAAACATCCAGCCAGTAGATCATTAAGCAGCAGGGTGGACGTGGTTCAGGAGCTTTAGTTAAAGCAGCACTCCGGAGGATTTCATCAGGAGAGCAGTTTTTGAATCTAGCGTCCAAAGGCTCCTCCTCAAAACATCTTGACACACGCGACACACCTTTAAGATCAACCGTGGAGATAAGGAGGAGCTCCGTTACCCAGGTGGAGCTCCTCTTAATCCAACAGAGTCAGCAGAGGTAGTTCAAACATCCAGGAAGACCCAGAATGCACTGGAAGGATTAAAAATCCTCTCTGGCCAGGGAACTGCTGGGGGTTCCCCACAAGAAGCTGGAGAGAAGGATGCTGAGGTTTCCCTCCTGAACCCGTTACCTCGGTGACCAGACTTTGATGAAAGGTGGAAAATGGAAGGATGGACGGATGGTCAAATTCTTGTAGAAATGGCTAAATCACTCACAAACAGCACCTTTTGTTTCTATTATACAGTAATCCTTAAAGGTCCCATGACATCGGTTTCCATGTTTTCTGACTTATCTATCATGTTGCAACATTGAGTTCTCACCTTAAACCTGCCAGAAAGAGCAAAAAACGGCGTCCATCTGTCTCCTAGTCCAGCCAGTGAGAAGCTCTTCCAGATTTCAGACCCAGGTTTCAAACAGTTTTTTTCACTCCAGCCCGCTATGAGGTCATAGTGATCCGGACTTGCTTATATGGTCAATTCTCCTCCCACATGCACGTTCACGACAACTGGAGCGAGGCAGTGCCGCCGCCATTGCCCATAGACCGTGTAGTGTTTAGTTTCAGTTTCGTTTCTCTTTCACGCGACGGCACTGCCCCCTACTGGGCACTGCCCCCTACTGGACACTGCCCCCTGCTGCAGCAGAAGTGTCAGGCTGCCAAATAAGGAGAAACCCAGCAGAACCGGAAGGCGGCGCTTTCTTCTGATCTCTGAGTTGCTCGTTAGGAAATAATTACAGCGTATTTTGAGTTTTAATGGTGCAACGCTGATCTAGAGGCATCAAAGATTACACCTGTTTAATATAAAGTGATTTAAATATGGAGTCACAGGCACTTTAAAACATTTGATGCGAAATGATCAAAGATAATGTCAGATAAGTAGAACACATTCAGAACACGCTTAGTTCAAAACAACAGCCGAACACTGAGCACACAGGAGAGTAAACAGTCAACAAGGTTTCTTTACATACAGGATTAATAAACTTCAACATCAAGATGTATTTTATCCTTTCTAATAATTTCAGGATGAAGCAGGTTAGAGAAGAGTGTCAGCTTGTGGAAGCTGTTAGAACTGAAGCAGACAAAGTAATAATATGAAACAAAATACACTAAACCCATCAAATGTCTGCAAAAGTTTTAATATTTGACCAAATATGCCATTTCCCCCAGGATCAATTCTGATTCTGACCTAAACTTCTTTAGTAACTCAGAGAAACATGACAAACTAAAAGTACGTACAGCGTGGTGAGACAGGCGTGCATGTTTCTGTGGTTTCGCTCTCGATGCCGACCACGCTGAAGCACAGTGCTGATCTACTAGGCTGGCACAGGAAGGCAAAAACACAGAAGGGGGATTCCCAAGAACCAGGTAAAAACACTAGAATTTTACAGGAGGAGGCACATCGTGTCCTCTAAATACCAACGCTGACTGTTAATTCAGCTTTGCTAATCTTTATATTTGTGATGTTTTGTATCCTGCTGCTGCAGCTGGACAGTAAAACAGCTAAAACTGGGTCAAAATATACAATGTTTTAGGTAAAATCACTGTATTCTGACATCTGATGAGAACTAAAGCAGAACACACACCAGCAGAGGCTCAAACACAGAGATAAGCTGGTAGACACGTCAACGCTCGACTTCCTGGTGAGTCGATTTGTCACATGACAGCGTCATACTGCAGCTCTGCATCCGGTCACAACACGACTGTAGCTCAGAGGGAAAGAACCACCAAACAACACCTTCACAAACGTCTGTTAGGAGGTGGATGTAACTCAAAAACAGACCGTCAAAATGAATGTTTTATATTTTATCCATTAAAAAACATTTGTGATAGCATTCAAATCATTGTAGCATTTAACTTGGTAAATGTTCATGTATAATTTATATTTGGCATCAACGTCATCGTCTGGTGATCAGAACAGACCTGATGTGGTAACACTCAAAAATCTGATGTTACCAGTAAACACACCTTTTCAGGGACCGAAATTAAATTTTTGAGTCACCGGCCGGTAGATGATAAAATCTACCAGCCAAACATAGTTTTTACCGGCCAAAATTCTAAATGATTTAGATCTACCCAAAGCACGTTATTCTATAATATGATATTATGTTGGATCCAAACAGAATTAAATAATCATTAATAAAAACTACTTTTTACTCATTTCAGATTTTTTATTTTATTTTTTTAGAAATGTTTCTAAAGAACTCTCTTAATGAAATCTAGTCAGACTCCTTGTTTTCTCTCCATGAAATCTGCCCTCCTGCTTCTGACAGTCTCACAGCCTCATTTTTGGAGTCCCTTCATCGTCTTATTTCCTAGGACCAGTGAGTTGTTACGGGTCTTTTAGCGTACTGGAGGAAAACGGAGCAGCTCATCTGCGCAGATTCCGGTGTTGTGCTAAAATCTGCTCCCCAGAAATACTATGTTCACCTGTGTAGGGAGCGGATAAAACGCTCAGCGGTTCTGTCAGTGTTTAAAACAAAACAAAAAAAGAAAAAAAAAATGTCAATTTTAAATTTGTATTAATTTATTTACTAGGAACTAAATAAAGTATCAACTGTGACACGACTACGTGTTGTAGAAATCTTTTAGAAGTGCTGTGAAGCTCACGGTTCGACATGGGGGAACAGACTTCTGCACAACACCTGTTGTGCCCTGTAGCCAGCGTCAACATTATCTCCACCGCCACCTCCAGTTCGCCACTTTTCATTAAATCTTCTGGTTGCCACTGGTCCTGGTGGTTTCTCTTCCAGTTCCATTACTTTTCTTTTTGAAGACTGGCTGACTCCAGTTCTAAACCGCCACATATCGCTGCTAGCTTTAGCACGAAGCTAACTGCTGCTGCCTTGATGAACAGTGAATAGATAGGAGGAAATGCCGGGTGCAACTCTCGCGTTTCGCATATGTCGCGTGCAGGCAGGAGAGGAGCGTCGCAGAAATCCATCTGATAAACAGAACTAAGTTGGTGCAAAAATGTACTCGCCATGTGGCGGATGACGCTCCAAATTTTACTCGCCAAGTGGAGCAATTTGGTCGCATTTGGCGAGTGGCGACTGTTAATTTCGGACCCTGCACCTTTTCCAAGCACCAATAAAAAATCCAACATTTTTCCAGGTTCTCCAGGCGCTAATTCACATCACCAATGACAGATCTTAGCTTCAACTTCAGGAATCATCATTTTCCTCAAGTATTCCATTAATGTGAGATAAATCAGAAAATCTGCATCGGTAGGTTGTTGCTGTACAGAAATAGGCATAATCTCTCTAAACCAGAATCTGTGCTTCTCTATTAACAAACATTAAAACAGTGCCAGGTCTATTTAAACAGATGTCATTGTCTCAATAACCACATAATGTCTAGTTCCCTGCATCTCACTGTGTTATGGTTGGTTTTTAAACAGATGCTTCCTGTGTTCAGAGTGTTTTATTGGTGTTTTCTCACACGACTTCAAAGAGTTGCTGCTGCAGACTGTGACATCATCACACCAGGCTGTTAAACTGAACTAAACCCAATCCTTTCTCTCTGCTTCAAACTGAAACTTTAGGACTTTACAACGAGCTGAGAGACTTGGATGAAGTCGGCGTGGAGCCTCGTGACACCGCTGACAAAATCCTCAGTGCACCCTTTTATTTTCTGGGTAGAAACTGACTGTCCTATAAAAATGTCTTCATGTTACAAGCTCGAGTCCCCACCTCTTCCTACTGATTCAGACCAATAAACTGTTTACTAAAGGATAATTTCATGTTTGTGTTTGAGACTTTGATGGGACTCTTTTCCTCTGCATCAAAGCCTGAATCTAGAAGATAAATCGTGCCTCGGCACAGGAAGGAAAACCGCCGTCAGGAAGAGGACCAGATAAAGAAAAGATGGATCGCAGCTTCATTCAGACAGACTAAAGGTAAAAACGCTGCGTTTAGTAGAACTGTACGGTACAAACCAGAGTCGGGCTCTCCTCGTACGCTAACAGCATAAAAGTCGATAACTAAATACCGTAATTTCCGGACTATAAAGCGCACCTAATTATAAGCCGCAGCAGCTAAATTTGGGGGAAATTGCAGATTTGTCCACACATAAGCCGCACCGGAATATAAGCCGCGGGTGTTTTAATGCTAATGCAGCAGGGGGGCTGAGGGGGGAGGGAGACGTGTGGAGAGCAGTTGTCTGGCTGCCACTTGGGTGAGGAATCCGTTGGAGGTGTGAATGGCTGTTTTTCAATAGGATGAGTTGAAACATTAAAGATAACAAAAGAAGTCAAACTGCCTTCATTGTCAAAGGTGCAGCTGTGCCAAAGGGCGGGGCCATCAGTTTCGAACAGACCACTTGTCAGTGTTAATTAGTTGCAGAATGTTGCAAAAACAAAGAAAACACGTAGGAAAACGGCTCACCAATGAATGGCTCCCATCAAGGAACCATTAGTCCCATCACTACTCCCGACTCACGTCTGTGTAATCCTGCACGTAGTCAACAGCGCGACCACCACCCCCATACCCCCCTTATACCGCCATTGGGTAATCTTTCGTGAAAAGCACATGATTGCGCAACAAGAGGTCGCGCCAGACTTTTTAGTTGTCAGTCATTTGACTCACAGGGTTAAAAAAAAATCCAGTCATAATCTATTTTTATCCGTCACATTAATTTTACACTTATTACATTTTCAATAGCATTATTACTCTAACACTGGGCCCATTTAGCACACAAATACATAAAATTAGACTCTAAATTAGTCGATAAGCTAGTGATCATATAGAAATTCCCATAAACTCCGTTTGGAGTCGAGCTCAGCGCAGCAGCAGGTGAGGTGATCCTCTGTGCGCTCCGCGGGACTCTGATTACCGTGTAATATTAACGTTCATTATGAGATCATGAGAGAGATGAGGGGTTCACATATTTTCATTGAGATACTCAGGGGAAACCTGGTGCTGATGTTTAATGCGGACCTCCTCGTAGGTTAGTGGGCGTTTGGAGTCCAGTTCCATGTGCGCGCAGCTCGCAGAGCAGATTTTGCGTGTCAACAAGCGTCCACAGCCTATGAACGCTAGTCCGAGAGCGCATTACAACAGAAAGTGTAGTTAGTCTGCATCTGATCGCACGCTGAGCACCGGATTGCAAAGGGGCATTTGAGCGGATCAGGTCTGCGGCTGTGGAGGCTTGTTGACACGCAAAATCTGCTCCGCGAGCCGCGCGCACATAGAACTGGACTCCAAACACTAACCCGCGAGGAGGTCCGCATTAAACAGCAGCGCCAGGTTTTCCCCTGAGTATTTTAATGAAAAATATGTGAAACCCTCATCTCTCTCATGATCTCATAAGGAACGTTAATATTCTGTAATCAGAGTCCCGCGGAGCGCACAGAGCTGCACCTGCTGCTGCGCTCAACTCCGAACGAAGTTTTTAGAAATTTCTATATGATGACTGGCTGATCGACTAATTTAGTGTCTACCGTAATCCTATGGATTTATGTGCTCATGGGCCCAGTGTTAGATCAATCAAATAATTGGAACAGAGCGATCTGCAGCTTCTAAACAGGTTCTCCAAACCGCGACAGTCAGTGGAGGATGAAAAGATTAGAAACAATTAGAATAATATACAAAAGTAATGAAATAATGCTACTGAAAATGTAATTATTATAATTTTTTAATTAATAAGTGATGGATAAAAATAGATTATGACCGGATTTTTTAAAATCCTGTCAGTCAAAATGACAGGAGGGAAAAAAGTCAACCACTCGGGACAGAGATGACTGTTTGGGAACGCAAAGCGTCCCGTTTATTAACATTTAAAAAACAACAAAAAATCTTTTAATCAATCAATCAAACAAACTTTCACATCTTTGACCTGATGAAACACATTTATGCGTGTAAAAATAAAACAATGCGCTCCCAGCGCAGGTCCTGCAGTCGGCCTACCGTAGTAGCGCAGTATATAACAAAACAAAGCAACGCTTGAAAAGGCAATAACGTTAAAGGGCTAAATTAGTTTTCTTTTTAACAAAATAACCAGCATCTTTTCTGAAAACTGCCAACACAGCTCTAAATGTGCAGTAACGCTGCCGTTTATTTTATCAAAATAACCAGAAAGATCAGTCCCGTGTCATCGTTTTAGTCTGTACTAAAACCCCCAAAGTCCTCGTCGTCAGTGTCTGAAACAAACAGACCCAGAATGGACTCGTCAGCCACTCTTTCTCCTTCAAAACCAACGAACTCCTCTTCCTCGGTGTCTGAATCGAACAGCCTCAGAAGAACGGCTTCAGCTGTCGCGCCATCCTCTTCATCACCGTCACGCAACAGTCCAGCTTTCCGAAACCCGTTGGTGATCGTGGATGTTTTCACACTTTTCCATGCTGTCAGGATCCACTGGCAGACTTGAGCTAAGGTTGCTCTTCGCATGCGACCAGTTTTGGTGAACGATTTCTCGCCGCTGGTCATCCATGCCTCCCACTGAACTCGGAGTGCCACTTTAAAAGCACGATTCACACTAATGTCCAGTGGCTGCAAATGCTTCGTTGTGCCCCCAGGAATCACAGCTGGAATAGAGTTTGTGCTCTTGATGGCTGCTTTCACCGAATCCGTTATATGAGCCCTCATGCTGTCCAGAACGAGCAACGCTTTTTTTTGGTGAAAAAATCCGCCAGGTCGCTTGACGTAGCACTCATTTAGCCATTCCTTCATTATGTTTTCCATCATCCACCCTTTCTGGTTGACTTTTACCAAGATGTCTTTTGGGAATTTTTCTTTTGGCATAGTGATCCTTTTAAAAATCACCATCGGTGGAAGCTTTACTCCGGATGCGGTGCAGCCCAGAACACAAGTGAAATTTGTTCTCGTGGCCGGTTGTTCTCAGTGTGATGGACGATTCACCTTTCTTGTTTACAGTCCTTGTAAGAGGCAGGTCAAAGGACAGAGGCACTTCATCCATGTTGATGATCTCGTCCGGTCCGATGGAATGTTCATTCATCTTTTTCTGTGTAAATTCGCGGAAGTTCGCTATTTTCTCCTCGTGGTCTGGAGGGAGTTGCTGACACAGAGTCGTCCGTGCCCTGATGGACAGTCCTTTTCGTCTCATAAATCTGAGACACCATAATGGTCCACCAATAAAATCTTCAATATTCATTTCATTGGCGGTTGTTTTGGCTTTCAGTCGGATCTGCACGGTGGAAACACCCCGGCCGTCTGCTCTCTGCGTGTTCACCCAGTCTTCAAGAAAGTTTTCAAGCTCTGGCCATCTGCTTTTCTTACCTCTAAAGGATTTTTTGGTCTTTTTGCATTGACCCAGTTCTTCACGCTGTCGTCTCCAACGTCTCACCATTGACTCATTGATGCCAAGGGTACGCGCAGCAGCTCTATTTCCATCTTTCACAGCCAGATCAATTGCCTTTAACTTAAAAGCAGCATCATATGCAGTTCTCCGTTTGTTTTCCATACTTCCTCTGTCTCGCTCTCCTACTCTGTTATGCTCTCGTTGCTTTGTGTTGCTCTATTTATTTGGCACGAACTGTCCCGCCTCTTCTCTGGTGTTTCCTTGATAGTGCGCCCCTGCTGGCCGTTAAAAAAACCACAGATAAGCCGCACCATTGTAAAAGCCGCAGGGTCCATGGCAAGTGAAAAAAGTAGCGGCTTATAGTCCGGAAATTACGGTAAACCATTTCCTGTCCTGAAGAGGGAAAACCACATCGTCGTCACAAACTTAGATGTTATAGTTTATAGACCTGGAACAGAACTGTGCTGGTACACTGCTAGGCCCTGAGGTCATTAACCAAAGTACTTACTGGTTTCTTGAGGAAAAAGATGGACAGGGCTCCGATTAGAGGCATGTCCCCCAGAAGAGGCTCCATCACCACCCTCAACATGCCGTCAAGCTGCACAGAAAGGAAACATCATGAATTAATGACTGCTTCGTGTTTTACCACCTGTCTGGAGTTGAACAGATGTGTCAGACTGGACTTCAGGTCCCATATGAAATAAAAATGTAAACATGAAGCATTAAAAAAGTTGCAGGCTTCCTCCTGCTGCGGTGACTCAAACCTCCGACATGCAGACCTCTCGTCTGCAAGACCAAATTTGGACGTGCTTTGCTTTGAGTAAACAAATACCAGCACTTTGCTCATCAAAAATCAGTGCGGTGGAAAAGATTGAGGATAAGTGTTTGTTTATGCCTCCTTCCTTCCTCCTGCATCGAGTCCTGCCTGGAAGACGGTGCTTTATAAATCATGGGCAGCTGATAATGCCCCATTAGGGTTCCACTGGGAAGGAGGAGGCCTCCATCAATAAAAGACAAGATACCAATAAAAATAGTGAACGACTCCTCATTCATGCACCAAGTCTTCTGCATCTAAACCACTCATTGTTCTGACAGCCTATGAAACGTGCACACACAGCAGCTGTTCAAGGAAAGCAGCAGTTTCTCTCACTAAATCTTCCCCCGCTGATCCTCTGATCTCTGAACAACAAATATGGCCTGATCCTGTGCCAGCAGCCTAGTGGATAACATCTCCTTTATCAGCGCTGTATCAACACATTATGAACAAATGTCTCTGCACAGGTCAAAGGTTAAAGCAGGGTCATGGCTGAAGGAAAGAGAGAGCTCTGTGTGAAACTTTTACTTATTTTTCCTTTGCTGGTGGGTGACTAGAAGCAGCAGTATGGAAGAAATATAGTATCATCAGAATTCAACAATTTTTAGACATTGAATTAATAACACTGAATTTTTATCATGTTCAATTATATGTATGAATTTTTCTTACTCCAAATTTTCCTGCAAAAAAATTCCCCTGCCAAAAATTCACCATCAAAGATTCACCTGCAAAAATTTCACCTGCAAAAGTGATGAACTTAAATGACCCAAGCCAGAGCAATCAGCACTAGATCGAGTCGAGCGGCTTTCAGCCAATCACATTACGCTCGTTTGATCACATGACACCATTAGCCAGCTGCGCGTCTCCTAAAGAGAGCTGTTTAAATGTGAAGCAGGGACGATTCTAGGATTAGAGATTTAGGGTTGCTCAGCACCCAGAGAGCTGCCCAGCAGAGCGTAATTTGATTGGCTGAGAGCCGCTCGACTCGATCTAGTGAACTAATGAACCTGCAATGTTTAAGAAATGAACAATAGAACGCAGCTTTCCTTCCTAACATTTGCCAAATGTGCAAAGAGTTTCTACAGCAGAAAAACACTAAAAATAAAGTAGTTGGACTCTTGTAAATGTACTGTGTATATACAGTAGCTTCCCATCACTCCAGGACAACAATTCAACTTAAACCATTTGACTAAATGTGTTTTACTTTTGAGCTAATTTGCTCTGTACTTTATAAATGCTGCTCCCTGTTATACAGTGATTTCTCTCCAAAACTACCAGAAAGTCTACATTTTTCTAGATATTGCTGTAAGCGGAGGTTTTGTGCAAATCTTTATCGAACTACAAACTCGTCATCCTCTGAAACAGCAGCAGCACTCAGAGCCTGGCTGGAGGAGGTGAGGGTGTGGATGACCGATAACGTTCTTCAACTAAACACCGACAAATCCTCAGCCATTGGTACTCCTGCAACTTAAATCCTCTCCTGTCACTGGGCATCTCTTCATCATCATCATCATTATTATTATTATTATCATTATTATCATCATCATCATCATCATTATTATTATTATTATTATTATGATAATAATAATAATTATTATTATTATTAGATCATCAAAATCTGAGTTTGTAGTAACACAAAGGAAACAGCAAATAGAAGAACTGAAATAAAGACTTAACCCTTAACTTAAGGTCTGGTACTTTAAGGGTGTTACCTGTTTTACTCATTTCTACAAATACGTGAGGATATATACAAAATATTTATATAATGTATAGTTTATTTCTTTGTCTAAACTTCTAAAATGTCACAATGCAACATAAACTGTATTACAATTATAGATAAAGATATGAGATAAGGAATCATCTTCATTTAAAGGCTCTGGTAGATTGTGTGGCTTTAAAAGAACCTGGTTTAAGATGACGTAAGGAGTGAGTTTAACCCGCTTTCATACCTGGATGCTTTTGATCCCAGCCTTGCAGTAGTACTTCTTGATGTTCACATCGATTTCTGTGTTTCCAACAAAACTAAGGTTAGGAGAAAAACGCAGAAAGATTTATGTGTAAATATGAGAATATTTAAAAACTACACACGCATGCTGTCCATTTTTTACTCAATTCAGAAAAAAAATACACATTTCTGCACAAAAAAAATGACTTAAACTCAACTTTTATACAAACTATAAGAACGTTTTGTTGTGGTGAATTCTTCCACGTTTAGTTTTCCGTTTAGTGGATCTGAGGCAGGTTTAGCATCATGTCTGTGAATTTGTCTCGTCAGACAGAAAATGTGCAACGAAGCAGACGACAAAGCTAACCAATCAGCAACGAGGTGAGCAGATTTTAATGAGCTCAAGGATTTACTGACTAAAGGATGCAGATGAGTTCTTTATATAGTGTTTTTCATTTTAGGTCCAATTGGAATACATTTACTGCAAAATGTTTGTAGGACTGTGTAGCACAGACACTAAAGGAGAAAATTAACTGCAGAGTGAAAACATCTATTAGAAATTAAAACATACATACCTGATCTGCAGGTCCATGATGACCTGCCTCTTGTCTATATTTTCTGTGTAAACTTTCACCCCGTTCACCCTCAGTGGCTGAAAAACACATAGAGCAAAGAGAAAAATGAGCAAATGTTCTGAACCTGCTCAGCTTCAAAGCTTTTATTTTACAGAATCAGAACTGGGAGAATCAGGAAGAGGTGTGAGAGAAGACAAGAGTCAAAAAGAAAGATCAGAATTATTCAGATTTATTGTTCTAATAAAGTCAAGTCATAAGAATGAAGGTTTTACAGAACAAAAGCTGATCAAAAATCAATCAATATTAATATAAACCTATCCACTAGCAACCACAGTAATCATCGTTACCTAAATTATTTTTAAGACATATTTCCCTTTGAGTTCAAGCAGACATCCTGGATCTGACATTAACATTTAGAGGATTATTTTACTGCCCACAGTCCCCCGACTGTTTTAGTGTTTGCTCTCTTTGCACTAAACGAGACTTCATACGATTTTGTTGTGTTTTTAGTATAAAAACAATAAAGAATCGGATAACTTAGATGGTATTGACTCATTATATAATCAACAGGGGAACTAGGGTTGGGCGATGTCTAACTTTTTTCCAATCGTCCATCGTCAGTCCAGAAATCGGCGATGGGCGATTTATTGGTGCAGGTGACATGTTGACATATTTGTGGGCGGAGCAATGTAAACACACACTAATGGATTTGCCAAATTAGAACTCAGAAGTCCCAAAATTGAGGAAATAGTTGTAAAAAACACAGCGTCGCCTGTTTGGGGCTACTTTGGCTTTAAACAGACGTCTAGTGGCAGCAAAGAGCTCCAACATCGAGTGTTTACCTTCTGCTGTGTGCTAACTAAGCTAACACAGAGCTAGCAGCTAGCTGCTGCTGCTCCGTCACCAAAATCGCTCAAAAAGACTTCAAACTGCAGCGGAGATTTATTTGATGGAAGCGACGTTCACTGAAGGGGTTTTTATTGGTATTTCAGTTTTAGTTTCATGTTGTTTTTGTTGTTTATCAGACTTAGCTGAAGACAGTTGAACACCAGATCGGTGTTATGACTCGCTAAATATTCCTAGCACCAGTAGCCGACGTGTAAACACGGTTTAACTGGAACAAAGCCAGTCTCTGATGGTTTCCTCCCCACCACACCATAGATATTATTTAGAAACATTTATTTTCTGAACACAAGCTGCTGCCGCCGATGGTCGATACATTCGTCTGATCGCCCAACCCTAAGGGGAACAATGCTGAATGGAAACTAGGGATGTTCCGATACCAAATTTTTCCTAAACGAGTATGAGTACGAGTACTTACATATGAGTACTTGCCGATACCGAGCACCGATACGAGTACTAATACTAAATTGTGGTTTGGTACAACAGAAAAAATGTTATTAAATAAAAAAGTCACATTTATCTATTTTTCCATCCAATCCTAACTGTAAACAGAGTCCTAAAGGTCAGGGGTCAAACTAAAACTTAGGTCAACTCCAGAAAGATTTCTCTCTCTCTGAGTTAGAAAATATTCTTTCAGTTAGTCTGACCTGGACTGGATGGAACATTAAAGTCAAAAACTAAAATTAAACCCTCAGACTAAATCTCAGCTAGCTGATTTCTGTTTGGGAAAATGACTTTTAGATAAATAAATACACAAATGACGTGCCTTGGAGAGTTCAAAGTTCATTTGATTATATGATAGAACAGCTTGCCATACCTTCGCTGAACTATTTTTGACGAACAAACTTTTCATCAGCTGATTAGAACCAAACCGCTGTCTCTTTAAGCCTTCGCCTTATTCTGGAGTAATGGAAGATGGAAGCTTCTTCTGTTGTTTACCGTTTTCTGTTAGCAAAATGTTAGCGCCGGCTAAGCTAAACATGCTAACGCTTTGGAAATACGTTCAGCATGAATGGATTACTAGAACTTTACCGAACCAGACGTCAGGACTGATAATTCGGAGCGTGTATACTACAGCTAAATCACAACAACTACTACTACTACAACTACTAATACTACTATAACACAAGTAAGTTAATGCCATCTGCTACAGAGTGAGAGCCGGTTGCGCTTCAGGTTAATGGAGAGCTACGCTAAGCATTGGGTTAACGTTTATGAGTACGAGTATACGACCTTAGTATTGTTATTGTTAGCTTGTGAGCGTGTGGTGGGGGCAGACAGAGAAGATCCCGTTTACGTGGTATTGGTTCATGTTTAGAAATAAGTACTCGCCGATCCAAATACCCTCAGTTTAGCCAGAATCGGCAAGTATTTCCGATGCTGGCATCGGCACATCCCTAATGGAAACGAGTCCAAGAGGTAAAAAGTCAACAAAATCAACATTTTGATGTAAATCCTTTATGAAACCAGTAGCAAAAACACAGCCTGTGAATTCAAAGTGAACAGAAAGTGTTTCAGTGTGAACCAGTAGCAGTATTTCCTCACCTTGTCGCCCATGTCGATCTTGGTGAAGCAGAAGGTGCTGAGATGGGCGTTGGCGCCCTGCACCGCCGGCTCGATGGTCTCTCTGAACAGCTTGTCCACAAACTGGCAGATGAACGGCCACATCTGCTTCACTGTCTGATGGAGGGCAGAGGGAAAGGAGGAACACTGAGTTTAGAGGATACATGTCCCATCAGTGAAGGCAGGTGTCTCAGTTTTTATGATAATGATGTGTTTATGATTTTAAAAGTAGCAACACAAGTAAAGTAGTAACACAAAACACTGAAAAAAACCTAAATATTTCTAATCATTAACAGGTAAATCCTATCAAACCAGGAATGCACTGATTGTTTCAGTATTTTGAATCCTTAAAAGGTAATTTCTGTTATTTCTGTTGGATCGTTTCACTAATAGTAGATGATAAAACAAAGTAATAATTTAATAATGTTTCCACCTTTAGCATTTCAAACTTTCCACATATTGTTTTACTACTCTAGGTTTTAAATCTCTAACAAAGTCACAGTTTTATCCCTGCTTTTAACGAGTTTTACTGTGTAAAACGAATCTCTCAATCACCTCCTGCTTTACCTCAAACTGAAGAAATGTCCTCAGATAACCTGTCAGCACATCTCAGGTCATTCTGCTCTTTAAAGCAGCATGAATCTCCTTTAATGGGCCTTAAAAACCAGACTCCGAGTACAGCATTCATAATTTACAAACACTGCGGCTATAAACATTGATTTGCATGTGTAGGTGGTAAGAAGCCTACATATCCATTAACTTCATACTGGATGCACCTTTACAGTAAGTGATGCTCTTCCTGGAGACTCTGTCGTTCTCTCTACACCTCCATCTTTCTTTCTGCAGAGCTGGATCACTGGGACAGGGTCTCTCCGAGCTCCAGATTCAGGTCCTATTTATAAATCCTACCTGCCTGCCTCTCCAACAGGCGTTCTGTAGATGATGAGGATTGGTGGGCGAGTTTTAAGCAGGTCAGAGGAAGCGCGCGTGTGCGTGTGTGTGTGTGTGTACCTTATTGAGCCACTCCACTCTCTCCACATCTGGGTAATGGACCTGGAACCAAACAGGAAGAAGTTAGAATTTTAATTTAATAATAAATATAATTTTTGTAGACATTCAGATTTCTGATGACCTAGCTTTAACTGATTCTAGTTCATCTCAAAAACTAAAATTTACAGAATATATGCATATAGTTTTACTGTCCCAAATATAAATTATGATTCTGTATGTACGACTAGCGCCTGAAAGATCTGCTAGTGCTTGATTAAATTAGCGCTAAGTGGTGGTGAGTTCACACACACTAGGAAAAATGGTGCAATGGTGCATTCACAGGCTGCAAAAATTAAAATGTGATCTACGAGTTTCGACTGGCCGATAACTGTTGGGCCAAGGATTCTGAATATTGTTCAAATTCTGATCACCAGACAACTTCTGTTTGGATTTTATGTTTATGTTTAGGTAGCATTTTAACTTTGTGTGAATTCTCTTTACAAACTTTATAAAATATTCCTGAGTTCATCATATCATATCAACCCTTAATAATAGTTTTCAGTGTCCTCTATGATGTGGATAATAAAAACAGAAGGCTTTTGATTAAAACCTTAAAAGATCACAAGAAAGTCTGGGTTTTTTAACCTCTGCATTCTGAACTCAAAAAAACTCATTTATGAAAAATTAAACAAACAAAAAGTTTAACTTTTGCTCCTCAACCCACTAACACGGTTCACTACTAGTAAGACTGAAAAAAGAGAATAGTTGAACCAACTTAATTGAATAGCTTCAGTTGGTAACAAGCAATTGAATTAAGTTTATCCAACTTAAATTAATAAATTTGTACCTACTGTAGTAATTTAAGTTGGATAAACTTAATTCAATTGCTTGTTACCAACTGAAGCTATTCAATTAAGTTGATTCAACCTTTTCTTTTTACAGTGTAGTAAGATGTTATTTTTTTAACAGTTTTTTTATTTCAGCTTTTAACCTATGACTAGTTTAGATTAGAATCATGTGAATTTGCTGCAGAAAGTTTCAACCCAAACAGAAACACATGACAGGAAACATACAGTATGATTCATGTGCAGCTCACATCTAAACGATGACATCACCATCACATGGCGTTTTCACAGGACGGACATTCAGGTGACCATTTGATTACACATTTTAGTATTTTTAACTGCCTTTTAGAACATCTATCATTCACCTTCCTAACCCTAACGTTACCAGTGAATTGATCCATCATCATCTGGAAATCTTAATGTAGACATTGGTAACGTTCTTAAATGTTCATCTGACCAGCAGCAAAAATAAAAACCTAATATGATTATGTTTATTTTATTTTTTTTCAAAGTTTATTTCATTCAAAATAAAACAAGTAAAACATATAAACAATAAGATATACATAACAAAAAAGCATATTTGAACAAAAAGGAGCAGAATGGAGAAAAAAATTCTTATAATTTCTGCCCCCTTTTCCAGAAGAAATGATCTATACATCAGTCACACACACAGATTCATTATGAACTCTGTCCTGTTCTTATTTCCAGATTGATCATGATCATTGGTTTAAATTACATTTTCATAATTACTTAGTAAATTTGGTACATTTTTTTTAATAATAACAGTGATTTTTAAATTTCCCTTTTAAGGTTATTCCATAATTTAACTCCATTTACAGACATACTCCATTCAAATCTAGGTTTTTTAAACACATCAGTGCCTTTCAACATGTAATCACTCGTTCACTTTTCAAATATCCTCTGAATGTTTGTTGGCAGAGTTCTTCAACTGGCTTTGTACATTGTTTGTAAGATTTTCCAGTCTATTAAATCATGAAATTTCAGTATTTTGTATTTGATGAACAACAGGTTTGACGGATCTCTGTAGCCTCTATAACTGATGATTCTCAGAGCTCTTTTCTGTAGAATAAATAAAGGCTGTGTAGTTTTTGTATGTTGCTCCCCAGATTTCTACACAATAAGTCAAGTATGGAACAATCAGCGAGTTGTACAACGCCAACAAACCAGAACTAGTCAGTAAAAACTTGACTATATGTAATACTCCTATGGATTTGGCAGTTTTACCTTTTATGTAACTAATATGCGACTTCCAGGTCAAGTCTTCATCAAAAAGAACTCCAAGAAATTGAGTTTCTTTTACTCTTTGAATTTCAGTCCCATCTATTTCCAATGACATGCTTAACAAGCCTCAAACGGTCACTGGAACCCAAAATGATCAGGTTTGTTTTATTGCTGAAATACTAATAAGTTTTTTTCAATTTCAGAAAACATTTTAATCACATGTTGACACAATAAACAAAACAAAAAAAAACCTTGATAAAAGAAATATCTACCCCAAACTTTTCTTTACTAACACTGAAGCTGGTTTTCCTCTGATGACTAAATCAGGAAGTCAGCTTTTAATTTGTCGGTCATCAGGAATCGCTCACCTAACATTCACGTAACGCTGTCAGACAAATGTAAACTTCAGAGGAAAAGGAAGAAAAGCACCGATGGGTCTTAATAAATCCAACTGAACTCTCAGAGTCAACGAAGCCAAACCTGAGATAAACTGCAGCTAAAGGTGAACCGTGGTGTATCCTGGGAAATCGAGGCTTTGACAGAACGTTACTCTGGTATTTAAAAGGACAATTCAGTTGTTTTTAAGGGTTTTGTGGAATATTACCATTCACTCTTTCATCTGCAGAGAGAGAGAAATCTGAGCTACTCAGAAAAAAGAGAACTCATGATTTCAGCCACCTTTAACAACCTCAGACTCAGATTTCATAACAGTCTGAGTGAACACCTTGTTGTAAATTTAACACCTCATGTGGACATTTACACTGAAGTGTAAACGGAACAAATACAAATAAAAACAAAGTAGTAAAAAGATGTTTTCTGACATGTGGCGTAAGCTGAGAAGAATTAAAGTTGGATACTTAGTTAGGTTTTTTAATCATCTCGTTTTTACCTTTTTTTTTATTATTTCTTTTCACGTTGCACAGCGCTTGCATGTATCAAAATAAAATTCCCATTTATTTCCAACACACTAACTGATCAAAACAACAAATTAGCCCGACTTTCAGTAAACCGCTCTGCGATCGATAAAAACAAACGTAGAACAAAGATAACATGTTCTTTAAATGATAGTTTTTTAAAAATCAATACTTTTTATATTGAATTCTAACTTTCCAGACTCAATGCTGCCAGTTAGTCAGAATAATTATCTGCAGCGCTGCATAAAATCCCTTCAAACTTGTGGATGCACTGCACAAACAAGCCTTCTTGGATCAAATTTCATCTGCCTGCAGCCAAAAACACCCACAACAGCACAGAAATCCACATGTTCTGATATGCAGAACTGTTTTACATCTTCTTACCTCCTGACCTCAGAGAGAGTGCACCCGACTTAAAGAGACTTTTACAGGCGCTGAGTAAACAGTGACTCACTGAAGGAAGGAAGGCTGGTTTTATCTGTGCTCGGTAACAGCTGGAGCATCAGTTTGTGCTGCTGATGGTGAGAGTCACACTCCAACTCCTGACACTTCTCTACAGACACACACGGCGTGTGAAAATGAGAGAGGTGGAAAACTAACAAGAAGCTCGTCTTTCCTGTCATCAACCTATAACATCGCTCTGACAAAAGTCAACAACAAATACAAGAAACCCTCCTTTTTCTCAGGCAAAACAGATGCCGGTGAAAGGTGCACGACAACATGGCAGCTCCATCTATATTTAGTAGGGGTGTAAGAAAAAATTGACTTAATGATATATTGCAATATTTCATGTCACAAATATATTGATATTTTTAACCCTCAGGCTTTATCGAGGACATTTTTGTCCAATTGGGCAGTTTCTCCATGTTCGTCTGCACGCCATTTTAACACCGTTTGTGCAAATGGTACAAATTTTTGTCGTGAAACCCCTCTC
The DNA here is from genome assembly GCA_006937965.1 of Callopanchax toddi. Taxonomy (NCBI): domain Eukaryota; kingdom Metazoa; phylum Chordata; class Actinopteri; order Cyprinodontiformes; family Nothobranchiidae; genus Callopanchax; species Callopanchax toddi. The sequence continues at coordinate 2,349,263 of SSNR01000067.1, read as the reverse complement.
TTGGCAAATTTTGAAATTCTATTTGGAATTTTGAAAATAGATCAAGGGAATACTATGAAAAAACCACCATACTCTTGAGTCTTTAGTGGACAAAAACGTCTGCTCGTAAAAGTGGCTATAAAAAATTTATACATTCTTTTTTTTTTTTTTTTCTTTCATAGATCTGTTAAACAACTTCAGCCCTGCTCAAACATATAAAAATTTCAATCATTTTGAGGATTTTAACTCTTGAAATGCCAGTTTGAATACTCAAAGTCATCGATGTAATTTATGAAAAAAACACAAAACATGAGTTATTTTCTAAAAAAATAATTTTTTGTGCACGGGGCATTTATTACAAATCAGTCATGGTTATGTCAAAAAATATCTAAAATTTTGAATTTTTTGCATTTATAGTTTTTGCATAGTGACAGATTTAAAATTTACTACCCTCTTACAGACAAAAATGTCCACTTCTAAAACTGCTTTAAAAATTGTCTAGATGAATATTTTTTTCTACTTTTTGGGCTTAAATCTTGTGAACAACTTCAGTTCTGATCAAAACAATCAAATATTGAATAATTATCTAAATTTTAACCCTTTATATGCCAGCTTGATTGTGTGATGCTCATTTTTTCATGAAAAAAGCAGACAAAAGAGGAGATATTTTACATAAAACATATTCTGGGTGACTGAAATATATTTTTCTAAATCAGCCTTCGATATGTCAAGAATGTGATAAAATATCAAATTTTATGCTTTATTAGTTTTTGTGTAGCAACAGATTTAAAACTTCCCTCCCTCTTGTGCCTCTCAAGGACAAAAACGTCCCATTGACTTCCATTAAAACCACAGTTTTTGATCCTGTTGCCTCTGCAAAAAATAATCATGCATTCTGTGATATTAGGGTTTCATTTTGTATAAAAGTAGTCAAATTTGTCATTTTTACTGTTCACCACCAAAATCAGTCATTTCTCCATTAGTGGCCCAGGCGAGAAACTCTTGAACATTTCTTCAGATCTTCTGCTGCTTTTATTGAAGTCAGAAGGTCAACATGACCTCTGTCAAGTCAACAAAACACAGTTTCACTCTCTCTCTGAACTTTAAAGTGTAGAAAATAAAAACAATTAGTATATTACTTTTACGAATGGACGTTTTTGTCCACTAAAGACTCAAGAGTATAGTAAATTAGAATGAAGCCTGAGGGTTAAAGCACAATATTGATTTCCTTTTAACAATTTACATGCAAAAATGATGAGATTGACCTTTATGTGACTAATCCACCTTTTCTTTGGTTCTGATCGATTCTGACACCTAAATTATGAAGCATTTTATAAATGAATGAAATCCTAATGTGTTCCAGTTATTGTGCATCAGTGCATACTGACATCCCTTTATAAGAGTACAAATATAACAACAGTGTCACTGCTTGTTAAACATTAGCAGAACAAATATGAATAGCTAATCTCTCTGCAGCTGAGATATCAATCTTTTATTTCATATCCAGCTCCCCAGCTAAAGCCTGGTGGATAACAAGAACATAGAAATAAAACCATTGTTGTTTTTAAGACACCTTTCAGCTGAGTGAAGACAAAAATTCATCAACAATTAATAACTGTAATAAAGGAAACATTTAAACATCAATGTCAATAAAGCAACGAGGTTAAAAAAGAGACTGGAAATTTATAAAACTATAAATAATGTTCTATAAAAATATAGAGTTCAGACTGGAGTTTAATATCAAAATACTTCTAATTTACTGCAGCAGGAGATTTTATGGGAAAACTCATCTGATTTAAATCTTTACTAAACAGTTGAATAAAGTACTGACATCCATAAAACTAAGGGGTTTCTGAAAACTGTTGCTCTGGCATTCACGCTGCCGGTTTCCAACAAAATGCCGTCCTCGTCCTTTTCTCAGCACACTCTGTGACTGAGTACATTTTCACCAAAGACAAGAAGTACTTTGAATGGATTTAAATGGAAGCCACCTCCCACTAAAGCACGTTTGGCTCATTAGGCCTCCAGGACAAAAAGCAAAAACACAACCACACAAAAGGACATCTGTGTGACCAGTAATGTGAACACATTAACCACACAACACATACTGTAGGTTTACTGCAGTGGTAAAACACACCGAGTTTTATGTGCTGGAAGTTCATTTGAGGGTAAATATTTCCCTGGCAGATTTAATAGATGTGTCAAAACCAAACTAGCTTATAAAAAAACGCAGCTGTGATGTTTCAGTCTAGACGAAAAACCCAAAACAAACAGACGCCGTCTCAGCTCTTGTAGGTCAAAGTAAAACGGAGCAGCTGAGGCCGTTTAGTTACTTCAACTTGTTTTTATCCCGTGCTGCAGAACAGAACAGAGACCAGGCCTTCGGCACTTCTAAAGAGCATGAAATCCCCGCCCATGTTGTGTCATACGAGTGCACACGTGAAGGGCAGAAGGAGGGAAACGTTACACAGAACTTCACATGCATGTCACTGGAACGGCTGAACAACTCTTTCTTTTAAGGTTATTTCTGTCTTTTCTAAGGGAAAATGGCCTCGTTCAGTTTACCAAAACTTTTCCACAAACTCAAATCAGAGTGGCGTCACACCCTAAAAATATCCAGCTCTACCAGACTCCTCTGACTCAGACCTGCCAGAACGCCACTGCGGTTCAGAACCGTTCACAGACCAGGTTCTGAGATTAGGATCAGTTCTATCAAACTGAGGAGTTGTGCTCAAAAACACAGAGAGAACAGAGAAATACTCAGGTTTTATCAGATGTCTGAGAATTATCTGCTTATAGAAAAACTTTGCTTATAAATGAAACTGGTTTTCCATTAGTCAACACTGTGTTTGCTCAGGTAAAAGGGAAAAGGAAAACAATATGCATTTTTAAATTACTACGTAATAAACAACGGAATTTAAAGGATAACCTTCAGACTGCCTTCTACATATAAGACCTACCAACACGGTCTATTTCTATTAGTGTTCTTTTACAAACCTTAAAGGCACACTATGCAGTTTTGCTTGTTTTAGCACCCCCTAGTGTCCATTAGGGCTGGGTATCGTTAAATATTTTTTGATACTACTACTTTAACAATACCTGGTTTTCGATACCGGTACCTTAACGATACTTTTTTCGATACCTATATGTATAATTCTTAGAGAAAATAACAAGTACTTAAAGTTTTTTTTAATTAAACAAAAAAAAAAACTGTTTTATGGCATATTGATGCATTTATAATTATTATTTATTCATCTCTTCCTTCTGGAACTAACTAAGGCTGTCATACAATCCATGAACTCTTTCTTTTGTTGTTTTGTTTCTGAAAGGGAAACTGAATATCCAGTTGTTGTCTTGTTGTTATGGAAAAACAATCAGAAATACAGGAAAACTGATCCATTTTCATTAGTTCATTATTCCCTTTTTGCTAATAAAGAGTACATGGATTCAGGTCGACCAGAAACTAGTGTTACTCTGGAGGTGTCAGGATGGGGGGGCACAGGAAAACCTGAACCAGAGAGGAGAACCCTCCACATCGTTGCTGATAACAGAGCCTCTATGGTCTCTAATAAAAAGTAAATCCTCCTAAATAAAACAAGGACGTCTCGTGGCCTCGCAGATTTTTTAAATGCAATTAAAAAAACAGCGCATGTGTTCTGCGTCGTCCTGAGGAGGCTGCAGCTCCGACGCCTCAGCAGGTGAAAACGGAGCCGCGAGGTTAAACACGGTGTTCAGGTCTGATCGCTTTAACCTGCCGTTCTGACGGCCCGGTCGGTACCAAGTCAACAGACCCAAACAGAGAGTGTTTAAACAAGAGAGGAAGGTCTCGCTTCGTCTACCTCCACTTATCCAGACCCGGGTCGCAGCTCGCGGACTCGGGTCTGACTTTTTTTTTTTCGCCGTGTTGAGAGGAGAGGGGAGGGGTTGTGTGTGTCCCTCAGCCTGTGTGTGCGCCGATCAGAGCGGGGCTGGAGCGGCGCATTTAAAGGGACATTTTATTGTAGAAGTACCAAAACTAGGTATCGAAAAAATAATAATTTTTTCGGTATTACTACCTACCGAAGGTTTTCGGTCGGTGCCATAGTAGTACCGTGTTACGGTACCCAGCCCTAGTGTCCGTTTTAAATCACTGCAGTAAAAACGTTAGCATAGTTTCTGCTCAGAAAGCCCTAAATCTACCTGTTAAACGTCTCCTCAGCCTTCACTGCTTTCTACTGGAGCGGTTCATCACTCATTCAAAGAAATCAGCTGTTCAATCAGGGAGAGATGGGAAAAAAATCAGGAATCATGAGCTAAAAACACTCCGGAGCTAGCATAACAGCTAGCCACTTTGGTTAGCCTAACCCTTGTGAGACATGTGAGACTTCAGGACACCGGACCAGAGACTCAGAAGTTACAAACGTGGTATTCTGGATCCAAGCAGCAGATGGGGCTGAGTCATGAACCTGTAAAGGGTCAGATTAGCACAGACTGGATCAAGGACAAGATTTAAAATAGGAAAAAGTTCCATAGTGTGCCCTTACCAGTCAAACAAGCTGTGTGTTTATTTTTCTTTTAGGATAAAGAAATGCACATTTCACACCTCCGACCAGCTAAACCCACTCAAACAGCCAGGAGTAACCTCACAAACCTCTGGTCTCATTTAGTCTTCTGATCGAACAACATGCTGAATAAAATGAACCCTGTCTGAGAACTAAAGCAGATGCAAAAATAATACATTATATTTGACTGATGCATGAAGGTAATTTCATTTTGGTCCTGAATGTCCCTATAAATACAAACAAAATCAATTATATCCTGTGTCGATCACTGCTGATCACATTAGAGGCTTTAAAGGTCACATGCATTATTCTTTCTTTACTTATCTGCTCTCTACTGATCATAAAATATTTGATTTTCCAGCCTACATAGATCAAAAGATTTCAGTGTAATCCAGTCATCAGGAATGGTGTCCCAGAGTTACAAACTGCAGGAAAACAGCCTGAACGGACAGAATGCAGCTGCTTAAAGCTCTGTATCTGATGCAGCTTAAGACTAAAGTTAAGGGCTTTAAAAGGGACAAAAAAGGTAAAAGTAATGTCACTTTTACATGTAACGGTTGCTAAGGAGACACTGGTGACTGAAAAAACTGGATTATTGTCATTTTAAAAACAAGAACAACCAGAACTGAAGTAAACAATCTTATTATTGTGTCTCGTAGCAGTGAATTAGGCAGCTGTTTGGGGTCGGTTAGTTTAATCAAAGCGTGCCGCTACTTTAACCATTCTAGTCCTTCAAACCATGAGCTGCTGCCTACATCACGCCTCGTTCCAGGAATGATAACCCCTCCATCAAAGTCTACTTCAGATGTGATCACAGCTGATCCACTGCAGGTTTTATTCAGTTTACGTGCAAACTGGTTTATATGAATATACAGGATTTTATGCATCATTTTAAATGAACACAATCTCCTAGAAACAGGCCAAAAACCTACTGGAACAGCATCCCTGATTGGCTGCCTTAATGACTTTATCCATGCATAAATAACTGGATGATGAATCAATCATTCTGAGACTTGTGTCTGCTGATCTGAATGTTGTTGCTTTACTCTAAACTCAGATCATTTGGCCTGATTTTAAAATCCTAGACGGCTGGAGGACACGGAGCAGAGTTTAGCTTTAGTTTAAAGCTGCATCATGATGACTGCAGGACTTTTTAGGACCTCTTTGAGGTCAGTGTCACAGAGGTGAGGCAGATAAAGTATCTTGTGCAAAGACAGCAACAAAATGACAGAGACCGAGCGTGTTTCACGGCTAAAGTTCACCGCTGATTGTCTCACACGGCCGCACGGTGTCAAACCAGAAGGACGCATTAACGCTTTGACATCATACTGTTTATTTCCTTGTCCCCCCTTTAAAAGGTAAACATTAAGCTGTTAATCTGCAGTGTTTGGTTTGAAAGTCAGCCAAGTTACAGCAGCAGAGAAACACGCTGTGAAACGTGACGGATCCAGGGAAAAGATGAGGTTTGTTTTATTCGCTCCGTTCGCCGAGCGTCATTTCTCTCAAGGTCTCGATGAAAAAGGCTGTGTTTGTGTGCTGCTGTGTGATGGGAGAAGGGCTCTGGTGTTATAAACAGAACAGCAGCACCGTCAGTAAAGCAGGACGCAGACATCTGGGTGAAATACGAGCGACGTGGATTAAATGTTCTAGAGCAGCTACTGGTGGTCGTCTGAGGGATTCTGTTTGGCCCTCAGTTGCAAGAATTGTAGAATTTTGGTCCACCAGCACCAACTGTTGATGCAGAAAGACATTTATACTAATGTGAGGCCTAACACAAAATACTAATAAATAAGCAAAATGGAAATGGTTAACCACGATTAAAAAAAAATCATCTTTTATTAACCATTTTTAAAATTATTTTAATTTCATGGTAAATAGGACTACACGCCCTCACTGACAGTCATAAAACTTGTCTAGACACAGCAAATGAAAGATTTTACATAAAAACTTTCAGGTTTTTCATTTTAAAATAGAGGTTTCCCTCAACCTGCCGTTTCAGCCCTCGTTTCAAAAGCAGTGAAGCAGCTGGATGAAGATCAGCACCTCCAAATCTGAGACCATATCGACTGGAAAAGGGTGGATTGCCACCTTTAGTGGTGGTGAAGGAGCTCAGCCAGACAGCAAGTTGATCTAAGTCCCAGTCCTCACCTGGTCATGAGCTGTGGACCAAAAGAACGAGATCATGGATACAAGCAGCGTTTCTTCGCAGGGCTCAGCCTTAGAGACAGGGCGAGGAGTTTCAACATCCAGGAGCGACTCGGAGCAGAACAGCTGCTCCTCCACATCCTCTAGTAGAGGTGGTTCGTCTCCTGGACGTCTACCTGGGGAGGTGTATCTGACATGTCCTGCTGGCATGAGTCCCCTGGGTCAACCAAGGACACGCTAGAGGAAGGACATCTCCAATCTGACCTGGGAACGCCTGGGGGTCCTGCTGGACGAGCTGGTGGAAGTGGCCTACTCAGGATGCTGCCCCCGTGACCCAGAAACGGGGAAGAGAGGTCTTAAAAGGTTTGAACATCACTACATTTTGATCTTATAATTTAAAATAACCTGCATTAAGGCCTATTCATACTCCACGAGAAGAAAGAAATTTGTTCTCGCTGGGGCTCGGCGAGAACAAGAAAAAAGTTTGTTTCGGCAGGGAGCATTCATACTCCACGAGAACTCAGTTGTCGAACTATTTCAGCAACGTGTCATACTGGTGTGCGTATCAGGTGTGTGTTATGGAGGGGAGGGTGTGTGTGTGCAGTTTAAAACGATCCATCCTCGCTACGTGAGGAGCGGAAGCATACGAGTCTCCGGCGCAAACCCTCGCGGTCCGCGCTGGTCCTCCTAGCTCGGGTCGATCCAGACCGTCACCCTTCAGGTCCGTCCGCACAAAGCAGCACAGCAGGCGCCGGAGAAAAACATCAACCTCTAACCGCACTAACCACACACATCCTCCCTTTCTGACCAATCACAGCAGTTGTTCTCGGACATCCTGCCGAACAAAGTTCGGCCCGGCTGACAACAGCGGCAGCGCTAACAAGCCGTTAGCGCTGCCGAACTGGGTCTGCGAGAACAAAATGACGTCATTTTGTTCTCGCAGACCCCCAGCGAGAACAAAATTCTTTCTTCTCGTGAAGTATGAATTGGCCTTTACTCAACACATACCAAGAAATCCTTCACATATTTTGTTGTTGAGATTATGGCTGGATGGTAATTTGACAATATACTGAGATATATCAACAGTATTACTTAGAAACCAGTTCTTAAAAACAATAAGGAAAATGTAATCTCTGTGTATACGCTATGTGCCAATAAGTAGAAATTCTAGTTAGGTTTGTGCATGAGGAACGCACTTCCTTAAACTCTACAGCGTTTTAAATGCAGGACCTGAAATGTCTTTAGGGACAGAATTAATAAACAACAGCAAAATCTATCAACTCATCCCTACTTTTATTACCCTCTAGCAGGAGGAGAAGGAAAACACAAACCGAAAAAAGTCTGTTACTGATGGAGACGCAGAATAAAAGGAGGAGATCCACAGCTGACATTGTGCTGATTGACAGAAAAATAACATAAACATGACATGTTTCCCTGGTAGAGCTTTACTCTGTCCTTATCAGCCTTTTAACAATAACATAGGTGACATGTTGATGCTCAAACTTGCATTAGAGGACTTTATCTTATTGTTTTTAATCACACAGTTTGTTTTAATGCTATAGAACATAATACTTCTGGTGAATCTTTAATCTCAAATAAGGTTATAGATACAGAAGAAGACCTTCTAAGTTATATGTAAGAAAATCACAAACTATTTCAGCCCAGATGTGATTACTGGTATAGACCTTCTGTTTAACTGGTTCTCTAAAAGAAACCCTGTTTTACCTTTAAATATAAAAAACAATAGTGGCAAATTATTAGATACACTCAAGCCAATTTTGGTTTTTATTTACTTTTGACTCACAAACACTGAGGTCATGGGATAATTTTATAACCTTTACCAGCGGTTCCCAAACTTTTTTTGCCGCGCACCCCCTTCTATGTCCCACCCCCAATCCCCGGATGGAGACCTTTGACATTTGAACAAATTCCTGGTATCTACGAATCATTAATGTTACAAATGTTCGATACTTTTGAGTGTTTAATAATTAAATCATATGTAACCGAGGATTACTGTGAGAGTCGCGCGTCCTACGGTCAGTAAACGTCCCTCGCATTTCCATATGATGCGCTTATCTTGTAAAGACGGCAGGTGTGTATGGGGGAGTGCTGATCAGATGTCTGGAAGTGAGCAGGAGGTTACTACACTGGATTAAGCTGACGGTTCGCTTAACTAACTGATTAGTGTTTTTAAATGAACACCCAGCTCCGTTAGCCATTAGCGCTGCATCTTTAGTAAAAACAAAAGAAACAAAGAAAACGACTCACCATGGAGTTGATTAAATAAGGACACATATGGAATCAATCAGCAGAGTTGTTACAAGCTGTCAAGAAGGATTCTTTGAACAAATAATATCCATTTGATGAGGTAAACAGACCAGCAGCTCCTCGCAACTTTGCCCCGGAACTAATAGTAAAAGTTATCGTCGCCTCCAAAATAAAGGTCTGCTCGAAAGGGCATGATTGACAGAAAAAAGACTCAGAGTTCATCCAAATATTGTCCCACAGCTCCACACAATAATGTTTATTTACACATTTTTACTGAGTGGGGAAAAAAAACACTGTAAATGTGTCATTATTTCAAATTTCCGCCATTACCGTTTTCATCTTGCGCCCCCTAGTGGCAGCTCCACAGTTTGGGAATCCCTGACCTACACAACAGTCAACATTAAAAGCACACTATGCAGTTTTGGCTTGTTTTTAGCACCCCCTAGTGTCTGTTTTAAGTCACTGTTGTAAAAACGTTAGCATTGTTTCTGCTCAGAAAGCCCTAAATCTAAAGAAGCAGCAGATGGGGCTGAGTCATTAACATGTAAAGGGTCAGATTAGCACAGACTGGATCAAGGACAAGATTTAAAATATGAAAATTTTACATAGTGTGCCTTTAAGTAAGGTTTTGAAACCAGTGCTGCTAACTGGTAGAGCATGCTATGTGTCTCAGCCACAGAACAGAAAGAGAAAGGCAGAGAATGGCTGCTGTGAGGAAGGCATGTGGTCAGTCTGCTTCCTCCTAAGCCTGACTCCACACTGACAGGTAACAACGTTAAACTAATGCAGAAAGTAAAAATCTGAACATGACTTTTGGGCCAGATTTAGGACATTTGGGGGCATTCTCACTGAGTGACTCACTGAGAAATGCTTCAGGCGATTAAGAGAAATGAAAACAGTGTGGCGTTGACTAACTCCAGGAAAAGATGGTGAGCGCAAAACTACAGAATGCTGACCTTTCTGATGGCTATTTATGAGACCCCATCCACTGTTTTTCTTATTACAGCATCTGATGACAGAAATATTTCAGTTTTTATTCCATTGCTCCTCTGTCGCGACACAAATCCTCCAGTGGAGCATCTGATAATTCCTCCCACGTGAATGTGTGAAATATTCAAACCAGAAAATAAACATGTAGAACACAAAGAAGTCACTTATAGAAACAAGGAAGGCATTGTTTGGCTAAAACACGTTTTTTTGCGTTTCCTCGTCCTGCACTTTATCAAGCTTAAAAGAAATGTTTGTGTAAAAAAAAGAGGGTGACTTCCTGTTTAGCATAACTTCAAACAAACTATCTAAGCTATCATTTTCTCCATTTATGAGATAAACTGCAGTAATCCACGTGATGAAGGCAGGACGTCTAGGTGGCCAGTTCACGTCCAACACATGCAAACATTTAGGAAGGTTGACCTCTAACCTAGACAAGGAAATTACAGGGTGCTTCAGATATTACCTGTGCAATCTCTATTCTATTCTATATAAATTCTGAGTAAATATAGGGAGAAGGTTTGGCAGACATCAACTGGAGATAAAGGGGAGTTTGAAGCATTGTTAGGACTCACCCACGGCGGCAGTTCAGCTGTTTGAACATTCTGCCGAACAGCTTTGTCCTCGTGCTCCAGGTACGCTAGGGCCCGGTTTATCCTGAAGTCCTTATTGGAATAGTTCTTCCTCCAGTAAAAAAGCAAGGCCAGTCCAATCAGGACCCAGCTAAAGCTGAACTCAAAGTATCCCAGCACGTAAATGGGGAAAATGATGGCAAAGGTTTTGGCAAACTTAATCCACATCTGACTGAGATCTCCCAGAGAAGACTGCTGCTCCGCCTCCAGCTCTTCTGGGGTCACGTCTTGGTTTGGTGACGGCGTTACCGGGGTGCCGGGCACTCCAGCCTGTCCGTTCGCCGCCCTCGGACCTGGCCCCGCCGCACCGTCCATCTTGTTACTCATTTCCTCTCTGGAAAGACATTTCGACAGCAAATGTTAGTGTGTTGGTAAACCAAAAAGATTGGCAAACCTTGAACTGTCTCATAACAATGACAGGAGCTTGACAGAGGTTTATGGTGTAATCAAAGCTGCAACATGCCATGTTACACAAACTTAACATGACATATGGTAACAAGGGCTTGACTTTGATATGGAAATGACAACAAACACCACAGTTAAGAAACAAAATGGAATTACTGTGGGATCAGAAATTATTCAGTCATAAGAATAAAAATTGGACTCCGGCAGACACCAATAAGAAAGAACATAAATAAAAACACTGACGCTATTTAGCACAAGTACTTTTTTATTATTTCAGAAAAATAAAACAAGGATCTGACCCAGCAACAGGAACATAAACACAGCATCTCCAGTGTCAACAAAACTTATTAATGCTGTCAGAAAAAAGTTCCTGTGCTGCACAGCATACACTAGACTTTTACATTTATTAGGACTTGACCTGAATAAAAACAACACCGAGGTGAGAAATGTACAATCTGTGTGTGTTCCAACGATGCCTGTTTTTAATGCATGAAACTAAAATTAGAGGTTTGTGCGCATTAAGTTAGTAGAAGTGATTGGATGGGTGCAATCAAAAAGTCATTTATCCACAGTACTGGTATAAAACAAGCTTAAGTGTCCTTATACAGTTTCCAGATGATGCAAATTACAAAAATATGAATTCTCAACTCATTTGAAGAACTTTAGTAAAAATATTACAAAATGCTGCAACAGACCAAAAATGTGCTATATATGACAAAAAATTGGATTCTGGATAACACCGTCAGACCTAATGCTAACGGGATCCTGACCACAACATGGGAATCACTGCACACTCCATATTTTCTTGTAATAATTTGACTAGAATCACTAAATTCTCAGAAAACAACAACAGCAGCTATAAATGTTGGGTTTTCAGTAAAACTATTAGAACCACTCTTAAATTCGGGGTGAATTTCATCAGCACGAACACATTTTCCATCTATTTTACATAACTTTTACAAATACCTAGCTTCATTCCTCGACCATTAGTCACCGCAGCGCACCACACGTAAAGCAGAGTTTAAAGTTGATGCGAACGCAAAGATTTCACTGACAAATGGACTGTTTTGTTTGGTTATTTGAACGCCGAAAGCTAAAGCAGCAGCTATTTTAACAAAACAATCGTTAAAATGTCACTTTTGATGCGTATATAACCAAGATAAAGTAGCACGCCTCTTATTTGCTGTATTTTTTGAACGGAGTCCGCTGTGACGACACAGTGACACGTATGAGGGTAGTACTTCACACCAAACACAAACGGGGAAAAAACTACTTGTTCCTCAACGTTTACTGCCGAGAAAGCGACTCACTCACCGGTATCCGCCTACGACATCCGCTCTTCCCTGAAAAATAAACTAAAAATTACTCCAGCAGCTGCTGTCCCCGCATGCCGACCAGATAAACTCCTTCAGTTCATCCTCCCGTCGGTGAAGGAGACCCGTCCGTCTCAGCAAATCTGCAGGAAACTGTCATCGCTGGGAAGAGGTCACTCCCCGCCAGCCAGGGAGGGAGCTTCAAAACGGTGAACAACTACAGCACACACGGGCGCCATCTTGTGGCGAGAACATCCGGTGTACAAAAACAACACGCACGGGCGCCATCTGGTGGCGATAAACAGATTACCTTTTATTTAAAAATATATCAAACGGCATATAATTAATGTATGTGTTTTCGCATGTTTTTTGTCCTTAATCACTCTAAAGATTAATTATTTTACCTCTAAAATATTGTGCTCTTGACCGGAAGTCAGGTGAATATTTCACGCAAGGCATCATGGGTAGAGGGTTGATCTGTAGAAAGCTGATCACTTGATGATGCTAGTTCATCAGTTAGATTTTATCCAATTTTAGTCACCTACAATGTTTTATATCCATAGAATAGGGTTGAAAGTTGGAATAAATAATAATGAACTCGATACTATGCACTATTTGACATAATTTAATTTATTGGCTATTAGTTCTATATAAGTCCATATTTTTAACACGAACACTTGGACTTTAAAGTCAATTTAAAAAACTGTTCATCATAAAAGTCTCCAATATACTCAAATGTATGTTTAATTAGGCAGAAATTATTTGCATGATGATCTAAAGAACAAATGTACCGTTTTACAATAGATATGAAGTATACTGTTGCATGAATACATAAAATAGTATTGATTCCAAGCTATCATTTTTTTAATTAATCAAGAAATAAATACCTTTGGGCCAAAGTTTTGTTGTTTCTTTAGTAATTGGCAATTGGAAAATCTAAATTGCTATATTACCAGGAATTGATTTTTTTAAAATTAATGTCATATATGTGCGCATTTAATTTTCCTGAGAAGTCAGAACAGATGATTTTAAACCATTTTATTTGATACATTTTTTAACTTTACATCCAGTCAGAGTGGTTGGCCATCAGATGTTGCACAGACACTGTTTGACCACAAGATGTCGCCAAAGTGTTGTTGTAATCTAAATCCAGTTCACTACAGAAAGTTAAATAGGGGAAAAGTAGATGAAAGGGTCCATTTAAAAATAACTAATTAGATATCTTGTTCTCCTATTTTGAAATAGTCATTAGCAAAGAAGCCTGTTTTTTATTAAAATAATAATAGTTTCATAGGGATATCTGAGACACACGTCTAGAATCCTTTTGGTTTCACTAACTTTAGAGTTTAGATTAATAATCAGTCAATAAGAGTAAAGTAGACTAAATCATTTCCCCTGAAAACCAAAAGAAAAGCATCAGGCAGTGATAAATGATCAGACTAAAGTATAAAACCTATAATAAAAAGATAAATTTGCCTCCCAGTTTCAGAGTGAGTGGCTTAGTGCGCTAATCCACGACACCAGGATGAGAAAGTTGAGTTTGTTCAGACGTCAAAGACATAATGTCTCAATAAAGTAAAGAACAAACCCTGTTTCCTGTGTCCTGAGGGTCACTGATGGTTGTAATGATGCTAACTTTTGGGATTTTGTTCAAGTAGATGATTTTTTTAAAAAGCAAGTGATGTCTGACTGCATGTGTATTTTTAAAAGCCAGTTCACAATCCATTTGAGTCCTGACATTTAGAGACAGAGCTGTAGAGATGAAAAATAAACAGAATACTCACCCTTTTACCAGTGAATGGATGGGAAATCTTCCATCAAACTCCTGCTTTGATTTGACTTCATGAAAACAGCAAAAGAGATTGTCTTAGCTTAGTGGCAGACATCGTGACTATGTCAACAACATGTGGTCCGCCTGAAGAGTGCAGCGCTCAGGTGGGATTATTAGAGTTTACACCACTGTTTGCTTCACCAGGTGTGGTGCTTCGTTGGAATCCACATATAAACAGGTTGTTCTCTGTCTGCTTTGATGCTTATTTCTAGGGATGCACTGATACCACTTTTTTCAAAACCAATCCGATACCGATACTTAAATCTGAGTACTCGCTGATACCGATACCGATACGTCTACCACACAAAAAATGCAACAAATTGGAATACAAGTTTTATTTTTTCTTTACTAGTTAAGGTTCTTATGATGCAGACATGTAATATTTGGTAAATCTTATTTACCTTTGTCTTGACATGTTTCAACCCACTGCTCAGGTCTTCATCAGAAGTGAAGTAAGATTTACCAAATATTACATGTCTGCATCATAAGAACCTTAACTAGTAATGTAAAAAAAAAAGACATGATGAACTTCATAAAATATTTTATTTTTTCTTCTTTGCTTTTTACAACAAATAACTGAGTTAGATTAAAAAAAAAAAATACCGGTATATAAAAAAATGATCACAAAACTAAAATATAAGGTGAAAAATAACAATTTTCTGTGATTTCACAGTGAAATTATTGCAGTTTTCCACATTTTAACCAAATAAAATGAACTATTTGGCACCATCTCCAGCTCTCAACCCACACTGTTCCTCTTTATCTCAATAGCTCCCCCTAGTGTTCAATATAGGAAACTACAACAGAAATCACAAGTCACAGACAGTGAAGCCACTGGTATCGGTTCCTGGTATTGGGTAACTTTAACCGATACCGGTATCGGGCCGATACCGGTATCGGTATCGGTGCATCCCTACAAATGGGAAGCTGTTCTGATTGATGAGATGCCTAAAAGCACTTTTAAAGATGCAAACACCAGCTTTCGATACACTTAGAACTCACTTGTATTTTCATGGACTATATAGGCTAACCTTTGCACCAGATCAGTCAAGTTGTGTCCCCCACACCTCTGAAGTCAAAATCTCATGATTCAGTAAGATATAGAGATTAAAATGCTCCCCACCAAGTGGCTGACCTGCCAGTTAAAGGGTTATTCAGAAATCTCACATCCTAATGGAATAAAGTGACGTATGAGCTCATTTTATTTCAGCTTCTGGCAGTTTGGCCCTTTGACAGCACCAAGAACGGAAACGACACAGTGACAAAAATTCCCAACTAAACCAAAATAAATTACAACCTTGCTGTCCTGTTTGTGTCTGGAGGGTTGGCTGTGTTTAATGAAATGCCGGAGCTGCCCCGATGTTTAAAGGCCGTCTTATACAAACCATCAAGCACCCGAAGCAGCTGCTCGGCATTTCTGTGCCAACACGTCCGAGCTCCATGTTGAGGCTTGTGCCAGCAGCAGGGCTGTTGATGGTCTCTGGTTTTGTGTAAACACACGCCGCTTCATCCTCACTCTGTTTTCACGAGCTTATTATAAAGGATGGAAACCATGTACACACAGCCTGAGTGTATTTATAATGGGGAGAGGGATGCTTTCTCTGAGTGCACATTTTAGACGCTGGATCTTGGAGTGTTTGTGATTACGTGACATATTTTATCAGCTCACAGTGAAACTGACCTTTAAGGAGATCTTCTGAGGCTCGAAACGCCGGAAATTTAGCAAAAAAGAAGAACCTGAGTGCCAGACTGGATGTTTGAAAGTCAAACCTAAAATATTTATCTGGATGTTTTGACTTTCTGCTGTGAATTCTTTATTTTCAAATTAGGAACATTCTTTATAATCATTTTTAATATCAGGCACTGAATGTTTAAATTGGAGTTCTGGGTCCATTTTATTAGCTTTAGCCTGTCTGCCGGCTATTGTCGCGGTTACTAAGGGACTGGACCTAGGGGCGGGGATAAATGAGGCTATAGTGTCCAAATTCAGAGCCGTTCATTTCCGGTCTCAGCGGTCGAGCAAGGACCCAACCTAGGTGGACCGGCTAGTACACATCCTCACAAGCATCCTACCCCTGGATTCAGACACAGCCTATATGATGTCTGTGTCTTCGGCTCGTCTGTCCTGAGCAGGTTCTGAGGTGGAAACATGGATTGCCATAAAGCGTTACTGCTTCTTGCGAGATACGTGACTTTGTGAGACTTCAGGGCACCGGACCAGAGACTCTGAAGTTGCAAACAAGGTATTCTGGATCCAAGCAGCAGATGGGGCTTTCTTTAACCCTGTAAACGGTCATATTAGCACTGTGGTTCCCAAACTGGGGGCGCATGATTATTTTTTTAAGTTGAATGCTAGGACACTAGGTTTTGATGGGGTTAACACAAAAACACAAAGAAGATCTGCAGCAACAAGCAGGCTGACACCAGTCATTGAGAAGATGAGAAAATACTTTTTTTGTGTGTAAAAATAAATCTTTCCATTTTTTATTTTCATTTTCTCAGGAAGTTTTTCATGTTTTAAAACTCATTTTGCACAGAAGCATGTTTTGAAGTTTATTTCAGGACAATATTAGGAATAATGTCGGGTTTTCTGGTCCAGCTACACAAAGTAATCTCCTCCTGAAACCTGAGGATTTTTTGGTGTGAAGTTTTTATTTCCTCTATTTCAGATTAGTGTATGTACCGATACCACTTTTTTCAAAACCGATCCGATACCGATACTTAAATCTGAGTACTCGCCGATACCGAGTACAGATACCGATACTTCTACCACACACAAAAATGGAACAAATTGGAATACAGGTTTTATTTTTTCTTCTCTGCTTTTTCCAACAAATAACTGAGTTAGATAAAAAAAAATTAAATATATAAAAAAATGATCACAAAACTAAAATATAAAGTGAAAGATAACCATTTTCTGTGATTTCACAGTGAAATTATTGCAGTTTTCCACATTTTAGCCAAATAAAATGAACTATTTGGCACCATCTCCAGCTCTCAACCCACACTGTTCCTCTTTATCTCAATAGCTCCCCCTAGTGTTCAATATAGGAAACTACAACAGAAATCACAAGTCACAGACAGCAAAGCCACTGGTATCGGTTCCTGGTATCGGGTAACTTTAACCGATATGATACTGGTATCGGGCCAATACCAGTATCGGTATCGGTGCATCCCTAGATTAGTGGGATGACCTAAACATTTTTTTTATATTTGGTTTAAAATTAATGATTAAAAAAATAAAAATATAAAACAATTTAAACCAAAACCCAGTCTCAAAAATACACGCAGATTCAAGTTGAAAAGAAAAAAAATATTTTATTGCAAAAACCGAATGTCCTCTTCAGGGGAAAGAGTCTCAGGAGGACTATAATACATTATCAACCTTGTTAATTTTTCTGTTTTGTCTTTTACTTTAATTTTACTGATACTTTTTATATTGTCCCCTGTTTATTCTGTATTGAAATTTTTGAGCTTTAAATAAAGATTTTCGAGGAAAAAACCCCAGTGAGGACGGTTATTGTTTTGAAAGTCTTGACCGGAAACATGATTAACCGTTTTATTTTGAAGGTCGTGGCCGGAAACAGAAGGTCTTATTCTTGTTTTTGGACGTCAGCTTCTCTCCGCGCGCCCTGCTCAGAGGACGTGACCTGCATGGATCCAGAACATCCTCCTCTGCGCCTCTTTGCGCTGTTTTCCGACACTCATGGAGTTTAAACCACATTTAGACGCTTTTATCAGGATGAAACGAGCTGAAGGTTTGTAGTTTTTCCTGTTGGGACCCCGAACTGTGGAGCGACCATGAAAAGTTTCCTCCTCTTCGCCTTTTATCTCTCGACGTGTTCGCCAGAGGTGAGTCAGTTTTATTTTGAAGGAAATAAACAACATTTAGAAAATAAAAACGTCAGTGGTGACGTTTAGTAGTAGAAATATTCTAAAAAGGACCCTGCTCTTATTTAGTGATGAATAACTCATTAAACTCCATTCAAATTAGGCTCATTATCATGTTAATCAGCTCATTATTGTCTCGACAGAAAACGATGGGAAAATGATTATTAAAGCCCAAGAAGGTTTTAATTAGTACAACCTAATTGGTACAAATATTTATTAAATTCCTTTATTTTCACTGGACAAATACACATTTGATTTTTGCTTTACATTTATTGAGTATCTAATACTTTTTAAATAGGATTATCACTATAGTTTTGTATATACACCTTATTAAACATATAAACGAATGCACTTTTTTTGCATTAAAGTGTCTGAAGTCACAAAATTTAACTTTTTTATAAAATGATTTTAGTTCAGACTGACTACAATATTGTCAGAATGTCAGTTTTTGGCTAAATTGGACATTTTTAATTAAAAACACTAAAATAATATTAACTGATGATGAGTTAGCAGCTTTACAACGTTTTTCCTGCTTTTTAAAATCTAACTTATGATGTAAACATGTCAGAAATCAACACATTAACTTTAAAGTCCAGAGCCCTGTTAGGATTTGTTTGGTTTTATTTATATTTTCTGGTATGAATGAAGGAAATTGATGTCACATTAGTCATTATTGAAGTGAAGCCTGCAGCTTTGGAAGCACCGAAGCTGTGGCGTCTGCTCATTATTTAGATAATTTGTGGGAATAACCTCTTACTGTTTCCCTGTTCTTTCCGAGCCGTCCTCCAGCTATTATCCTTTTTTTCCTGCGTCTGTCACACATTATCTGCCCTCCCAGTGTTGATCCACCTCGCAGGACAAACAGTAGAAATGTCCCCTCTGTCTCTGCCCATCAGCCTCATTGCACTAAAAGCAGACTGGGAGTTTTTTTTTTAAATGTCTGCATCATCCACATTTAATCATGCAAACTCTGAATGCTGCCACCTCAGATGCACAACAAAAGATGCACAGATTGTTCACTTTCCCACTATTATTTTATTTTTCCATCTGGACCTTAAGGTCTAACTGAATTACCGTATTCAGTGGAGATTCACTTTTGCGATTGACTTTTAAAATTTTTTAAATTTAAGGTTATTTCATCATTCTTTCCATTTTTAGTCCCTCAAAATGTACGTCCAAATGTTTTTACTGGGTCTGAATCGCCTCCTGAGACCTGAGCGCATCCCCAACGCTAGTTCAGATTAGTAGGGCATCATAGACATTAAAACAGGCGTTGTTTTTGAGTCATTACAAATTTCTAAATAGAAAAGGTGACAACTTTCTTTTAAAATTAAATAAAAATGGTTTTCTTCAAATAAAATTCAGACTTCCAAAATAATAAAAACATTAGGGCTGGGCGATATGGCCAAGATTTCATATCCCGTTATAGCTGATTTTATATCCGAATACTTCAAAACTGTAATGCATTATTTATTACTTGTTACTGTCATTTCAAAAGTAATTAGTTACATTACAATATTACTGTATTTTTAAATGTAAGACATTACACTATTGCATTACTTTAAAGTTACTCTCACCAAAATAACTGTAAATATGGATTTGACCATCTAAAGGTAGCTCATGACACTCAGTTAGCTCATTCCACATCCAGTGGAAGTGATGTGAAGGATACATGGAGAGATATACAACTATCTGGATAGAAATCCATTTATCATCCATCCATTTATCATCCATTCATCATTTATCATCCATCCATCATTTATCATCCATTCATCATTTATCATCCATCCATTTATCATCCATTCATCATTTATCATCTATCCATCATCCATCATTTATCATCCATCCATCCATTCATCATTTATCATCCATCCATCCATCATTTATCATCCATCCATTCATCATCCATCCATCCATCCATCCATTCATCCATCCATCCATCATTTATCATCAATCCATCATCCATCCATCCATCCATCCATCCATCCATCATCCATCATTTATCATCAGTACATCATTTATCATCAATCCATCCATCCATCCATCCATCCATCCATCCATCCATCCATCCATCCATCCATCCATCATTTATCATCAATCCATCATTATCATCCATCCATCCATCCATCCATCCATCCATCCATCCATCATTTATCATCCATCCATCATCCATCCATCCATCATCCATCCATCCATCATTTATCATCAATACATCATTTATCATCAATCCATCATCCATCCATCCATCCATCCTTCCATCCATCCATCCTTTTTCATCGATCCATCATTTATCATCCATCCATCCATCATTTATCATCCATCCATCCATCCATCCATCCATCATTTATCATCCATCATTTATCATCTATCCACCATCCATCATCCATCCATCCATCCATCATTTATCATCAATACATCATTTATCATCAATCCATCATCCATCCATCCATCCATCCATCCATCCATCCATCCATCATTTATCATCCATCCATCATTTATTATCCATCCATCCATCCATCCATCCATCCATCCATCATTTATCATCCATCCATCATTTATCATCAATCCATCATCCATTCATCATCCATCCATCCATCCATCATTTATCATCCATCCATCATTTATCATCCATCCATCCATCCCTCCATCCCTCCTTTATCATCCATCATCCATCATTTATCATCCATCCATCATTTATTATCCATCCATCCATCCATCATTTATCATCCATCCATCCATCATCCATCCATCCATCCATCATTTATCATCCATCCATCATTTATCATCCATCCATCCATTCATCATTTATCATCAATCCATCCATCCATCCATCCATCCATCCATCCATCCATCAGTCAATATTCATCCATCATTTATCATCCATCCATCCATCATCCATCCATCCATCCATCATTTATCATCCATCCATCATTTATCATCAATCCATCCATCCATCCATCCATCCATCATTTATCATCCATCCATCATTTATCATCCATCCATCCATCCATCCATCCATCATTTATCATCCATCATTTATCATCCATCCATCCATCCATCCATCCATCCATCCATCCATCATTTATCATCCATCCATCATCCATCCATCCATCATCCATCCATCCATCATTTATCATTTATTATTCATTTATCACCTGCAGCTAGGAGCTACATAGTGTGATGATTAAAAGCCTGATGCAGCATCTGGAGTTTATTCTGAGCGCTTACCAACACTCAACGCTGCTTTTACAGCTTTTGCTCGCTGCTTGTCTCTGTATTCTTTGTCCTGGTTTTTGCGCAGGTGATAAAATTAATTTGTGGTGTTGGAGTCCGTTGTTGGGATCGGGAGCCGACAAACTTTACAAACAACTGTTGTCTGGTCCACGTCGGTCTTTTTATATTTAAACCACATCCATACAACAGACTGAGGATCAGCGTCCAGTTCAGGGAAACTAAAACCAGCTGCAGCTTTAGCAGGTCGTGGTGCTTTCTGAGTAAAGACGGTCTGGGTTTTGGTTTGGGTGCAGCAGGAGAGCTCTCTGGTGTGAGGTCACTTCATGTTCACTATATGCGGCGGGACATGATTCTATCACCCTAGATTTCTCAAATTCTCCTCTAGGAGTCAGAGAACACCGACTGATTAAAGCTTTTAGCAATACAGGCAGCTGGGAAGGACTGGAACATAGCAGCTAGCGGCTAGCAAAATTAGCTCTGTTACATCGGCTCCTGCGGTCTGTGTGTGTGTGTGTGTGTGTGTGTGTGTGTGTGTGTGTGTGTCGTGGGGCATTGTTTTACTATATTTCATTTTGTATTAATAAAATTTATATTTATTTATGGAATCATGTCTCTGGCTGCCTTTGGTTGAACCCTTAATGAGATAGTGAGAAGTTTGTGCGCGCTCCCGTTCAAGGCTGCAGTTATTCGCAGCACCAGGCGAGGCACTCATGAGGTTTGTTTTTCAAATCTTCCCTCTTGTCCCTTTAAATCTTTTCCTTGAGCCAGTATGTGCTAATCTGACCCTTTACAGGGTTAATGAAGGGTCCCTCAGCCCCACATGCTGCTTGGATCCAGAATACCACGTTTGTAACTTCTGACTCTCCGGTCCGGTGCCCTGAAGTCTCACAAAGTCACGTATCTCACGACAGTTGCCCCTGGAGGTCACTTTGTAGGACTCTGGCAGCACTCATCATGTTCCTCCTGAACAAAGGAGCAGATGGTGGTCCTGATGATGTGTTAAAGACCTCCTACGGTCCTGTCCCACTTTCTTAGAGAAACTTTCTGTCTCCTGGAATCTCCTTCATGCTCTTGACCTTAGAGACACAGCAAACCATCAAGTAATGACACGTTGATGTTCTTTTCTGGTAGAGTTGGATTGTCTATTTAACCCTCTGTAGGGTCCAGGTATCTCCTCATGCTACCAGCAGTGACACTGACCCTAGTCAGGTTCAAAACTACTGAAAAGCAGTCAGAAAAATATGAGGAGAGAAAACTAATCTGTGGTCTGCACCTGAAAAGCCTTTCCTGTTTTTCGAGTCGTCTCATTGTTGCTACTTTGTTGCACCAGTTTGTTAATTTCATTACCACCAGAACAGCTGATTAACAACAGACCAGATCAATATCCCAGATGTTTAACTGACTTAATTAAAAAGTGTTCCTTTAATTATTTGAGCTCTATTTAATGAGAAAACCTGTCTTGTAAATCTTTTGGACAGAAACAGGAGCAAGGCCCAGCAACCAGCGTGAGGAAGTTGAGAGTCCTCGCAAACATTTAAAAACATGTTGGAAACTCCCTCTTCAATACTTCAATTTGTCACACACAGCATTTTATGATACGAGTTTAAAAGAGATCAGCTTTCATCCTAGAACTGTCACAGACAGATCAAATCAAATGTATAAATCAGATCTTTGCTTGTTTTTGTTCAGTGTCAGATCACAGCTGTTAACGTGCTTCCTGCCACAGCGCTACACTGAGCTCACCTGTCTGGACAGCAAACACAATACGGTTACACAGTAAATCCTGTTATGTTCTGATGAAAGGCACCGTCTCAAGTAGAGACTCATATTGTCATAATTTCATGTCGTCTGTTGATGTTTCTAGGAGCTGCAGATGGATACATAGGCTGCTGGGCTTTTCTGAAAATATATAATTTATATTGTTGTCATGGTTTGATTTGAGTAGGAGGACTCCAGGTGCAGGTGGAGCAATCACTGGCAGGCAGGTGAACTTCAAAAATGTTTAATAAAACAAAAACCAGGTCAACAAAACTTACTAGGTAACATGGAGGCACAGGTAGGAACACAGGAAGGATCACGGGCTACAGACAGGGAGGAACACGGGCTACAGACAGGGAGGAACACGGGCTACAGACAGGAAGAAACACGGGCTACAGACAGGGAGGAACACGGACTACAGACAGGGAGGAACACGGGCTACGGACAGGAAGAAACACGGGCTACGGACAGGAAGAAACACGGGCTACGGACAGGAAGAAACACGGGCTACGGACAGGAAGAAACACAG
Source organism: Callopanchax toddi (assembly GCA_006937965.1). Taxonomy (NCBI): domain Eukaryota; kingdom Metazoa; phylum Chordata; class Actinopteri; order Cyprinodontiformes; family Nothobranchiidae; genus Callopanchax; species Callopanchax toddi. The sequence goes on along the minus strand of SSNR01000067.1, from coordinate 2,325,750 downwards.
GCTACAGACAGGAAGAAACACAGGCTACAGACAGGAAGAAACACAGGCTACAGACAGGAAGAAACACGGGCTACAGACAGGAAGAAACACGGACTACAGACAGGGAGGAACACGGGCTACAGACAGGAAGAAACACGGGCTACGGACAGAAAAGAACACGGGCTACGGACAGGAAGGAACACGGGCTACAGACAGGAAGAAACACGGGCTACAGACAGGAAGAAACACGGGCTACGGACAGGAAGGAACACGGACTACAGACAGAAAAGAACACGGACTACGGACAGAAAAGAACACGGGCTACAGACAGGAAGGAACACGGGCTACAGACAGGAAGAAACACGGACTACAGACAGGAAGAAACACGGGCTACAGACAGGAAGAAACACGGGCTACAGACAGGAAGGAACACGGGCTACGGACAGCGAGGAACACGGACTACAGACAGGAAGAAACACGGACTACAGACAGGGAGGAACACGGACTACAGACAGGGAGGAACACGGGCTACGGACAGCGAGGAACACGGACTACAGACAGGAAGAAACACGGACTACAGACAGGGAGGAACACGGACTACAGACAGGAAGAAACACGGGCTACAGACAGGGAGGAACACGGACTACAGACAGGGAGGAACACGGGCTACGGACAGCGAGGAACACGGACTACAGACAGGGAGGAACACGGGCTACAGACAGGAAGAAACACGGGCTACAGACAGGGAGGAACACGGACTACAGACAGGGAGGAACACGGACTACAGACAGGGAGGAACACGGACTACAGACAGGGAGGAACACGG
>SSNR01000067.1:2307326-2324931 GCA_006937965.1 Callopanchax toddi | reverse complement strand
GGTGTGTGTGTGTGTGTGTGTGTGTGTGTGTGTGTGTGTGTGTGTGTCGTGGGGCATTGTTTTACTATATTTCATTTTGTATTAATAAAATTTATATTTATTTATGGAATCATGTCTCTGGCTGCCTTTGGTTGAACCCTTAATGAGATAGTGAGAAGTTTGTGCGCGCTCCCGTTCAAGGCTGCAGTTATTCGCAGCACCAGGCGAGGCACTCATGAGGTTTGTTTTTCAAATCTTCCCTCTTGTCCCTTTAAATCTTTTCCTTGAGCCAGTATGTGCTAATCTGACCCTTTACAGGGTTAATGAAGGGTCCCTCAGCCCCACATGCTGCTTGGATCCAGAATACCACGTTTGTAACTTCTGACTCTCCGGTCCGGTGCCCTGAAGTCTCACAAAGTCACGTATCTCACGACAGTTGCCCCTGGAGGTCACTTTGTAGGACTCTGGCAGCACTCATCATGTTCCTCCTGAACAAAGGAGCAGATGGTGGTCCTGATGATGTGTTAAAGACCTCCTACGGTCCTGTCCCACTTTCTTAGAGAAACTTTCTGTCTCCTGGAATCTCCTTCATGCTCTTGACCTTAGAGACACAGCAAACCATCAAGTAATGACACGTTGATGTTCTTTTCTGGTAGAGTTGGATTGTCTATTTAACCCTCTGTAGGGTCCAGGTATCTCCTCATGCTACCAGCAGTGACACTGACCCTAGTCAGGTTCAAAACTACTGAAAAGCAGTCAGAAAAATATGAGGAGAGAAAACTAATCTGTGGTCTGCACCTGAAAAGCCTTTCCTGTTTTTCGAGTCGTCTCATTGTTGCTACTTTGTTGCACCAGTTTGTTAATTTCATTACCACCAGAACAGCTGATTAACAACAGACCAGATCAATATCCCAGATGTTTAACTGACTTAATTAAAAAGTGTTCCTTTAATTATTTGAGCTCTATTTAATGAGAAAACCTGTCTTGTAAATCTTTTGGACAGAAACAGGAGCAAGGCCCAGCAACCAGCGTGAGGAAGTTGAGAGTCCTCGCAAACATTTAAAAACATGTTGGAAACTCCCTCTTCAATACTTCAATTTGTCACACACAGCATTTTATGATACGAGTTTAAAAGAGATCAGCTTTCATCCTAGAACTGTCACAGACAGATCAAATCAAATGTATAAATCAGATCTTTGCTTGTTTTTGTTCAGTGTCAGATCACAGCTGTTAACGTGCTTCCTGCCACAGCGCTACACTGAGCTCACCTGTCTGGACAGCAAACACAATACGGTTACACAGTAAATCCTGTTATGTTCTGATGAAAGGCACCGTCTCAAGTAGAGACTCATATTGTCATAATTTCATGTCGTCTGTTGATGTTTCTAGGAGCTGCAGATGGATACATAGGCTGCTGGGCTTTTCTGAAAATATATAATTTATATTGTTGTCATGGTTTGATTTGAGTAGGAGGACTCCAGGTGCAGGTGGAGCAATCACTGGCAGGCAGGTGAACTTCAAAAATGTTTAATAAAACAAAAACCAGGTCAACAAAACTTACTAGGTAACATGGAGGCACAGGTAGGAACACAGGAAGGATCACGGGCTACAGACAGGGAGGAACACGGGCTACAGACAGGGAGGAACACGGCTACAGACAGGGAGGAACACGGGCTACAGACAGGGAGGAACACGGCTACAGACAGGAGGAACACGGCTACAGACAGGAAGAAACACGGGCTACAGACAGGGAGGAACACGGGCTACAGACAGGAAGAAACACGGGCTACGGACAGGAAGAAACACGGGCTACGGACAGGAAGAAACACGGGCTACGGACAGGAAGAAACACGGGCTACGGACAGGAAGAAACACAGGCTACAGACAGGAAGAAACACAGGCTACGGACAGGAAGAAACACAGGCTACAGACAGGAAGAAACACAGGCTACAGACAGGAAGAAACACAGGCTACAGACAGGAAGGAACACGGGCTACAGACAGGAAGAAACACGGGCTACAGACAGGAAGAAACACAGGCTACAGACAGGAAGGAACACGGGCTACAGACAGGAAGAAACACAGGCTACAGACAGGAAGAAACACAGGCTACAGACAGGAAGAAACACAGGCTACAGACAGGGAGGAACACGGGCTACAGACAGGAAGGAACACGGGCTACAGACAGGAAGAAACACAGGCTACAGACAGGAAGGAACACGGGCTACGGACAGGAAGGAACACGGGCTACGGACAGGAAGAAACACGAGCTACAGACAGGAAGGAACACGGGCTACAGACAGGAAGAAACACGGGCTACGGACAGCGAGGAACACGGACTACAGACAGGAAGAAACACGGACTACAGACAGGGAGGAACACGGACTACAGACAGGAAGAAACACGGGCTACGGACAGCGAGGAACACGGACTACAGACAGGAAGAAACACGGACTACAGACAGGGAGGAACACGGACTACAGACAGGGAGGAACACGGGCTACGGACAGCGAGGAACACGGACTACAGACAGGAAGAAACACGGACTACAGACAGGGAGGAACACGGACTACAGACAGGAAGGAACACGGGCTACGGACAGGAGGAACACGGGCTACGGACAGGAAGAAACACGGGCTACAGACAGGAAGAAACACGGGCTACGGACAGGGAGGAACACGGACTACAGACAGGGAGGAACACGGACTACAGACAGGGAGGAACACGGCTACGGACAGGAAGAAACACGGGCTACAGACAGGAAGGAACACGGGCTACAGACAGGAAGAAACACGGGCTACAGACAGGGAGGAACACGGACTACAGACAGGGAGGAACACGGGCTACGGACAGGGAGGAACACGGGCTACAGACAGGGAGGAACACGGGCTACGGACAGGGAGGAACAAGGGCTACAGACAGGGAGGAACACGGGCTACAGACAGGGAGGAACACGGGCTACAGACAGGGAGGAACACGGGCTACAGACAGGGAGGAACACGGGCTACGGACAGGAAGAAACACGGGCTACGGACAGGAAGAAACACGGGCTACAGACAGGAAGAAACACGGGCTACAGACAGGAAGAAACACGGGCTACAGACAGGGAGGAACACGGGCTACGGACAGGAAGGAACACGGGCTACGGGATGCTGAATACTTTTTTCTGGTCCTTTCTGGTGTATTTTACGTTGGTATTATTTAGTGACTCACTGGTTCGTGTCTTTGCTTAATTTGGTGAAATTCTTGAATTTGTTCATTTTACATCATAAATAACATCCTTCTTTTTTTATAAACTGTCCAAAAAGCTCTAAATCCATCTTTTAGAGTCTAGTCTCACTTTAGGACCTCATCTGAGGACTTTGGTTCTCATGGTGGTCTGCCATCCCACACATGGTGTCGAACCTGAAGATACTGAACCTCTGATTACGTCCTGGGTTCTGTGAAACTGGCTGCTCCTCAGGGACGGGTCAGATGCAGAGCACACAGTCCACTAGGCTGTACTATGGTGTATAAGTACGTGAACATATCACACCACCTTCTAGAACGTCCTCAGACACATAAACAAACCCTTGTTTTATAGCAGATAATTCATTTTTAAATCTCATAACTAAGATTATACAACCTTCTGGCTTCAGCGTGCCTTTTTGAATGTTTTTGCTCCCGTTGTTTAGTCTGCTCAGAGCTCAGATGAATCAACCAGACTGGTTTGTTTCATGGTAGCAGAGTTAATGGTGTCAGCATTCAAGTTCAGGAACCAAATGAATAGAACAAGAGATGAGAGCAAGAGGGTGACATTTACATCGCGTCTTGTTTGTCAGACTTCTATGTGCTCATGTGAATCCTCAGATAAGAAGCATCCACCAGTCCTCTACCCCCTTTATCGATTTACCTTGTCACAAAAGTCGGACGGAAAAAGAAAGGAGAGCATGAGGAAACGGCAAAAAGAAACCCGTGGAAAGGATGCAAAGAGGAAATAAATCAATGTATGGTAAAAAAAACAGAATTGACAGTAAATTTAAAAAAAAACAAACAAGTAAATTTAAAAAACAAATAAATAAATACAGAATAATTTAAATAATGAAATAAAATGTGAGTAAATAAAACACTTTGTAATAAATACAAACTATGAGAAAATGATTTAAAAAAAAAGAAACTAATATAGGAAATCAAATGGAGCATTAGATAATATTGATAATAAATTAATAAGTTATATTAATTTATGTCAGACTTTTTAATGAAATACCTTTGGAAAAAACACATTTTTATATTTTGAACACAATATTTGACAGATTATCAAGCCGTTTATATTTATTTATGTGTATATTGTCAAACATGGCAGGATCCGTCCTCCATAAACAATGACCCCAATAAGCAGCACTCTGAGAAGTTCCCTCCTCCATTTGATAAAAAACAAAGTTCTTCCTCTGTCGGCTGAGGAACAATAGTTCAGAACAGTGAAATGTCTCTGCTCTGACTGCAGCGATGCTGCCGCTCTGAAGAAACCCTGCAGCAGATGGTGAACTGGGTGGAGTCATGCTGCGAGGCCCGGTCACAGGTCAACAGTCATATTTGTGAACTCTTGTTTATTTATATCGTTTTAGATTTGGGGCAGCTGTGACCTAAGGGTCAGAGTAGTTGGCCTGTTACCCAGAGAACCAGCTGGAGGAATGGATGAGCGAGCGGTAGTCTCTACTCCTGCAGATTTCACAGACTCTCCTTTCTGCTGTCTGTGATGATCTGATCTTTGCTTCAGGAGTTTTTGTTGGTATCTGATACCACATTAGGACTGGAGGCTGTTTAGTAAAATTGAAAGACAGTTTATCTCCTTGCTCAAAAACATGACGGGTTATTTTTCCTCCTTTAAACACAGATTATCAGTGTTTCATTGAAGCAGATGATGATTCAGAACGACGTCAGTAATGTTGACGTTTTCCTACCATTAAAGGAGCTTGAGATGCATTACACTGTAAATAACTGGCTGGTTTTTACTCTGATGGGAATCAGGTGTTTGGGGGGTCTGCATTGTAAATGGCTAGTTACCAGTTCACTCACCCAAACCAGTGGGAATTTCAGACCACGATATCAGCTGCTTTTTCATGCATCAAATTAGGCTTGTGCGGTATAATGATAATACCGTATACACCTGGTGTTTAAAAATAGCAACGTATTCGTTTCAATACGTCGTGGAAAAAAATGCGGGACTGCCGATGGTAACTTTGGGCCGGTCTGAGGCGCTCGCGTAGCCCGCTAGCTGAGCGGCTCGTTTTAATAAGCACTTCTTTGTTGCGGCGTGAGCTCGTACAGCCGTGGGTGTGTTCGCGAGCTTACAGCGCTTCAATCAACAGCGGTAGTATGGTGTCAGATAACTTTCTTTAAGATGAGAGGGCAATTCACAACAAAACAAGTGTAAAAACAGCTTAGGGAGAGGGTAAAATGATTTTGTGGAAAGTAAAAATTTTTTGCATGTATGCAAAAATGTGTAACAGGGCACACACAATGACATTTTTCCCCTCACCATTCCTAAATCTTCTCTCACTTTTGATAACATTCCTCTCAGTTTTGTTTCTTCCTACGCTCACTTCTTCAATGTACGCCCTCTCACTTCTGAACGCTGCGCTCTCTCCCTTCAAGATTTCCCTGGGAGTGACGTCACAGATCCAGACCCGACTAGACGATGCACCGATATTTCTAACTTATCTTTACAGAACTATGTTGCACTAATGATGTTTCAAACCCCTTAACTTCACAAAAACAGTTAAAAACTAAAGTTTTTTGTTGTTGTTGGAGTTTCATAATCTGTTTTTTAACTATTGACTTGATATTACAATGACTGCAGAGGTATGTAGCCTATATAAGCATGCCTATAAATTAGGTTTTTGTGAAATGGTAGTAAATATCAGTTGTAAAGTAATGGACTTTTAAATTTTAAATTTAGAGATAAGTCATGATCATTTTGAGTGATTTTTTTGTGTAATTTTCTCATATTACTTTAGTTTGACCTGTTTTTAAAAAAAACTATGTTCAATCTTGGTGACACTGTAACCTGAAAAAACTTAATTCAGGGAAACTGTTTAGAAATGTCATAAAACTTTTTAAATTATACAAAATACTTTTGTCTTAAATTACATGTCACTTCTGGTCAATAAAAGCTTGTCCTGCAGTCTTTTGACTTATATGATATATATGTATATTTTTATGAAATTTACATACTTCTGCAGCCATCATATTAAATTCAAGTCAATAGTTTAAAAACAGATTTATTAATGAACAAAAGCAACAACAAAAAACTTTAATTTACCTGTTCTTGTGAAGTTGAGGGGTTATCATCATTAGTGCAACAGAGTTCCGTAAAGATAAGTTAGAAATATCGGTGCATCGTCTAGTCGGGTCTGGATCTGTGACGTCACTCCCAGGGAAACCTTGAAGGGAGAGAGCGCAGCGTTCAGAAGTGAGAGGGCGTACATTGGAGAAGTGAGCGTAGGAAGAAACAAAACTGAGAGGAATGTTATCAAAAGTGAGAGAAGATTTAGGAATGGTGAGGGGAAAAATGTAACTGTGTGTGCCGTTAGACATTTTTACATTCATGCAAAAATCTTTACTCTCCACAAAATCATTTTACCCTCTCCCTAAGCTGTTTTTACACTTGTTTTGTTGTGAATTGCCCTCTCATGTTAAAGAAAGTTATCTGACACCATACGGTAGCCGTTCGAGCCGAACATCAGCTGTAAGTGCTCGTGGTGGGAGCCGTGACCGAAAATGCCCCGGCCGAATTATGGTCCCAGTCCAACCCTGGTCACGGATTTTATTTATTTTAGAATCTTTAATTCTCATATTTCTTTTTGCACCTAAATATATAAAACTACTCGACTCGTACTGAATCAGGAGTCGTTTTCAAATGAGATTTGTTTTTATTTCAACCCAAGAAAAAACTGAATAAACCAATTTCAAAGTACATTTTTCCTTCAAAGAGTATAAAGCATAGATGTAGCCAAATACTTCAAAGTCAAATATTTGCTGTCATGATTAAAACTGCTGCAGTGTTTGCTGCCTGTGCAAAAATTAATTAAAAATGTCCTTGAATTTGTGCAAAAAGAAGCTCCTAGTGCCGTTTCTGTTGGGCAGCATGTTGCAGCAGCTGATCCATGTTTTTGCAACTTTGCTCCATGTGTTGTGGTGGAGAAGGATCTGCGCCAAAAGGCAAAGCTCATGATTTACCAGTCTGTCTGTATTCCAAACTTCACTTACAGTCGAGGTTTGGATTGTGACCAAAAGAACAAAATCCCAGAGGCAAGTGTCTGAGATGAGCTCAGCCTTAGAGATAAGGTGATGAGCTCCATCATCCAGATGGATCTTGGAGCAGGGACAAGAACACGTCAGCTGAGGTGGTTCGGACATTTGATTCCTGGTCTGGAGGTTTTCCAGGCACGTCCCACTGGGATGAAGACCGGGAGCTCACTGGAGGACTGCTCTCTGAGTGTCGCTGAGGAGAGGGAAGTCTGGGTTTCCTGTCTGGATCTGTTACTTCCTTTACCTGACCTCGGATAAGCAGCAGAAGATAAATGGACGGATGTCACCTATCATATATTTATTTACTGTTCTGTGAGGAACCATACCAGAAATGATTCTGTTGCCTTTTTAACCTCAAAATCTTAAAGAAGCTCTTAAATGCAGCAATGAAACATCATGACAGGCATCTCTAGACAGATGGGATTATTGTGTATTGGGGTATAATTTAAGGAAGACTTAACGATATCAGAAATGAAATACCACCCAGCTCTGCTGCCAAACCGGTCTATAGAGTGATCTAAAGATCCACAGCTGTTCTCCTTCCACCTTCATGCTCAAAAATGAGAATAATTCCAATACAGACAATTTGCTGAGTGTTTGAAGAAGTCGTGCTCATTTCTAACGTTTACATGCGATCATTACTTTTACCTCTGTAGGTTTGCATGTTGGTTAGCACCGTCATGGATGTTTCCTTCCTTGTTGCAAATCCCAGTGAAACAAGGTCTAAATTTAAATGTTCAGTCATCCACATGAACATTGTCAAGCAGCTGCCACCCTAGAAGCAACATTGATATTATGTATTAATCCATATTTGTTCAAGTAAGATAAGATAAGAAATAGTTTATTGTCAATTTCTTCACACGTGCTAGACATACAAAGAAGTTGAGATTACGTTTCTCACAGTCCCATGCACAGACAAGATACAAGAACACATCCTAACAGCTAAATCGGAGTAGATAAAGTGCAAGTGGCTTAAAGAAAAAACATACTATATCTGATACTAAAAGAATAAAAAGAAAACAAATATAAGAGATGTGGATGAAATGCTTTTCAAGTAATTACAATTTTTGTGCAGAGACATTTCACTCATAATGATAATAATAGCAGCAGTAGCATCTGTATAGTGTGCACATAGTGTTTGTTTTGGGGGGTGAAGGTTTAATCCCATTCTCAACCCTCATGTCTCCGTTTGGTGTGGCTAAAGGTGTGTGGGGGGAGAGAGTTTAGTAGTCTCACGGTAGGGTTGGGCGATGTCTAACTTTTTTCCAATCGTCCATCGTCAGTCCAAAAATCGACGATGGGCGATTTATTGGCGCAGGTGACATGTTGACATATTTGTGGGCGGAGCAATGTAAACACACACTAATGGATTTGCCAAATTAGAACTCAGAAGTCCCAAAATTGAGGAAATAGTTGTAAAAAACACAGCTGTTTGAGGCTACTTTGGCTTTAAACAGACGTCTAGTGGCAGCAAAGAGCTCCAACATGGAGTGTTTACCTTCTGCTGTGTGCTAACTAAGCTAACACAGAGCTAGCAGCTAGCTGCTGCTGCTCCGTCACCAAAATCGCTCAAAAAGACTTCAAACTGCAGCGGAGATTTATTTTATGGAAGCGGCGTTCACTGAAGGGGGTTTTATTCGTATTTCAGTTTTAGTTTCATGTTGTTTTTGTCGTTTATCAGACTTAGCTGAAGACAGTTGAACACCAGATCGGTGTTATGACTCGCTAAATATTCCTAGCACTGGTAGCCGACGCGTAAACACGGTTTAACTGGAACAAAGCCAGTCTCTGATGGTTTCCTCCCCACCACACCATAGATATTATTTAGATACATTTATTTTCTGAACACAAGCTGCTGCCGTTCTCTGTCTGTCTGCTACGGACTGAGGAAACACCGCGGCTCCGCCAGCTCTCGGGGGAGGAGGAGGGAAAAGGAGCGGCTTCTTGCAGCTGGGAGGAGTTTACGTGTAACGTTTAAAAAGAGCATTATTTATTATTTTTACGTGGGCTGTGTCCTTTGACTTCAACCAAACGTTAATAATTAAGAAATTAATTTATAGTGGGACGAATAAATCGTTCTTGTAAAACGGGAGGCGATTGGCTGAGCCCATCGCCGATGGTCGATACATTCGTCTGATCGCCCAGCCCTATCTCACGGCCTGGTGGATGAAGCTGTTGGTCCGTGAGCGCAGGCTTCTGTACCTCTTTCTAGAAGGCAGGAGGCAGAATGAAGGGTGGCTCACATCACTCACAATTGTGATGGATTTCCGGGTGAGGCTGGTGGTGTATATGTCTTCCAAGGAGGGAAGTGGTGCACCGATGATCCTCCCAGCTACCCCCAAACCCAAGTGAAACCACAATAATCTTTGGCTCAGTCTATTTCCTGTTAGAAACTTTCTCTGTTCATTTCTTTTGAGGCCAGAAACAAAGTTCTACTTCACAGGTTCACTGTCCAGTGACGCCAAACGACCATGTGTCCATCACGAGCAGCAGAAGAAGAGAAACAACAGACTCCTGTTTTGAGAAACGTTGTGTTTAAACATAAGGGACGTTTCAGTCATTCTGAAGTGGAGTTTTATCAGTTGTTCATATACAGTAAAGACCACACCCCCACTGGCGGCGTCACCTAAAGTGACCGGAGTCTCCAGAAACAGGAAGTACTCCCCTGATCGGAGCAATAGTCATGGCTAGTCAGATCAGGAGAGACACTGCTGCTGAACGGTGACAAACTAGATGCTAATTTTCAGGTATTAAAGCAACTCTTGTTCTAAAAGACCTAATGATGCATTGGAACTCTATATTACCTGGTTGTAAACCTCTACAATTTTGTGTCAGTTTGTTTCAACTGAGGAACGTCTGATTTACTGCATAAACATTATAAACTAAGCTAACAGTGTCATGCTAAGTTGTAGAGGTTTACGATAGCGTTCTAACAGAAATTCATGTGCTGCTTTTGTTTTGATAAATAAAAATCTGTTGTTGTTTTCCAAGAATGGAGTTAGAAGTTCTCACTTTTCAGATGTGACTTGAAAGCAGCAGGTAATTGATGTGTTGTTTGCAGCGGAGGGTAAAACTCCAGTTCCTGTCTTCACTACGACAGAGGGGTTCTGTAAAGATGCTCCTTCGACCCACTCTAAGGAAACACATCAGTCAGTGCAACCTGTTTGTCTTGTGATGTTTATTCTGATCTGATGACAACTTTAAAGTTTTATATAAACGATTAAAGCTCGCTGACATTCACTTGACATTGACTTGAAACACCCTGAACATCGGCCAGTGTTTTTCTAATCTAGTAATGGTTTCCTACCGTTTGAAGTGGCCTCTCCAGCCACACGAGTCGGTGCTAAATATTATGCTCATGCATGACAAATGTTGGTTCATGCACAGCTGCGACACAGGTGTGGGAGTTTTAACCCAAATAATTCAGACTTCAGAGAGGAAACAGATGAACAGCAGAGAGAGGTGGATGGATGGAGAGAGGGATGAAGCAGCGGTGTTCAGAAGCTCCTAAAAGCAACGTCTGACAAGAACAGATTTGCTCAGAGAACGACAGATCCCGAGCACGTCTCCATCCGGACGGAAAAGGAATTTTCTTCTAAGGGGAAAGCGGGACGATAAAAAGCTTTTATGGCTTAAATCTTATAAAACTGATGGAGATAAAACAGCTGGATCTTTGGTTGAGTGACAGACGACTTTTGGAAAAGCTGTGCAGAAAAATCTCAGCACTGAGGCGTCGACTGATGTCATGAAAGCAAAACGGAGGGAAATAGCTGAGGCTATGTAGCCGATCACCACCAGTGTGTGAATGTGTGTGTGAATGACTGATGTTAGCTCATAACGGTTAATAACTGGTTAACTGTAAAGTTACGCCCCCGCCAGTCCTTCAGGTAGCTGCAGTAAAACGTGATGTTGGTTTTTAGTCATCTTGCCTGATGCGTTTTCTAACACCTCCGTCAGTTGGAGTGGCCGTCGGCTCCGTTTATTTGGTTTGACAGGAGCTTGATGAGGACGTCTGAGCATTTTGTAGCCAGAGCTGAATCATAATCTGTGCTCCCGTCTTGCATAAACTGTTATTGGTGTTTGATGCATGAAATTGCGGTTAAGCTGCCACTTTGTGCATGTTTTTTTTTTTGTTATGAGCTAACTGGATGATGGCCAGTTTGGTCTCATGTGAGGGGATAAAGAGCTGCAGTCTGTCTGGGCTGTGGGTAGAACACGCTACGCTGTTTCATAACGCAGATGGGAAAATGTTAGAACCACAATTATTAGGCTGAAATAAATCTATAGTTTTAATTAAAGTAGTTTCTTGAATGAATGCATATTGTTCAGTTTATACCGATTTAAAACTAAGACCATGTCATGTTGAGAAATGATGGAAGTACAGCCAGCTTCTTTTTTATATAAAATGTTCATATATTTTTAGAAAACTACTATTCTTGTCAGTGAATGGAAGTGTTTACCTGTTTGGGGATGAACAAAACATGGGTAGATGATGCTAAGTGCTTAATAAAACAGAGAAAAGCTGCCGTTGATGTTAATATGTTCAAACAGGGAGTGAGTAAATATAAATAAGTGTATTTCAGGCTAAAGCAAGGATGATTGGACAAGTGAACCAGCAACTAAGGAGAAGTTATGATGCAAACTTGATAAAAGCAGCAGAGTCAGCAAACAGCTCTCAATCAGCCAAGAAATACGGCGTCAGAGAGTGATGTTAGGAGATGGAGAGCCCAGAAAGAAAGCCTCTAAAACAGGGGTGTCAAACTCATGATGGCTCAGGGGCCACATGCAGACAAATTAGATGTCCAGTGGGCCGGACCAGTACAATCCTAAAATAATGACCTATAAATAACAAGTGCATGTTTTTCCCCATGTTTTCATACAAGAAAAATTACAAGTACATTTGAAAATCTTCACATTTATTCAAAAACTCTTTTACAAAACACAAGATAAACAAATATTTCTTAAGACAATTGTGCAGAAGTACACAAAACTTTTATTGTCTTAAAATATTAATACTAAAAGATTTCCAACATGTGGAAACACCTGGATGAGAGAATCATTTTTTGCAGTGTTCAGACTGACCCAGGGTCTGGTCTGGAGGCTCTGCCTCGTTTTCAATGAGGGTCTCTATTGTTTATAGACCAGTGTGGGTTTGGTACTGGTTTACCTTTTCAAATAGGCTTAGGGTCTGGGTTTGAGGAACTCAGCGTTTCATCTAAAACTGTATAAAACCAGTAAATCCAGGTGATGCTGACTGGACTCCATCAGTTTCACCATGGTTTCATTTAGATCAGGTCTGAGGGAAAACCCAGATGTGGATCCAAACCCATTCAGGTCTTTGTTCCTCAGTGGCAGGACGGTACTGATCTGTGCGCCCAGCTGACGTCCAGCTCTAAAAATATCAGCTCAGCTCAGCGATGCTGCAGCTGGCGTGCGTGTCGAGTGTTGAGCCAGAAACGAACCAAACGCGTGGACCAGGACGCACAGAGCGCAAACGCTCCAGCTTGGGCACTGATCTCTGTGCGTAACGCGATCGGAAGCCCTGGCCTCACGTTCCTGTGACTAGATGTGGAGGATTCGTCACTGGCCAAGTTGACCGGCGCAGCGCGACGAGGACGGCAAGTTCAGTGGCGCGCTGCAGCTCTTCAGCTTGGCTCAGCTGTCATCCAACAAACGCGCTTTGGATGCGACGCGCCGTTTCCACTGGCCGGAATAAATCTATAAGGCTAGAGACGTGCAGTTTCACCGCCGATCCTTTTCGGTTTTTGTGGTGAAAGGACGGAGCGGAGGGCTGAGTTTTACGGCGACCGCGTAGACAGGTGAAGCGAGTGGGGGGGCTGGATCCTCTGAAGGAGGACCTTGGCACGGGCTGCGTGCGTCAAAGGTCTGATTTGAGCGTCTGGACAGCAGGAAATGATGCTGACAAGCGCTCAGCCTTGCTTCAAATGCAAGTTGCGTTAATTGCGTTATTTTTTTTAATAACGTGCATCATAATTAACGCGTTAAAGTCCCAGCCCTAATTTTTTTTATTTTCAAAACTCATCCAGCGGGCCGGATTGAACCCCTTAGCGGGCCGGATTTGGCCCGCGGGCCGTATGAATGACACCCCTGCTCTAAAATGCTAGCAGTAGCTAAGAAGCTAACTGCGTTTCCAAAACTGACAGGTGACTTCGTCTGTGTTCGAATTCAGGGGTAGGACGCCTCTGAGGACGTGGACTTGCTGGTCTACCTAGGTTGGGTCCTTGCTCGACCGCTAAGACTGGAAATAAACGGCTCTGAATTCAGACGGTCTAGCCTCATACTTATCCCCGCCCCTCAGTCCAGTCGCTTAGCAACCGTGACAGCGCCGACAGACAGGCTAAAGCTAATAAAATGGATCTAAAGAAACACTTTAAGCTCTGTTATGGTGACTTATTTCCTAAACTTTCATTTAAAACATTCAAGCTAGCTTACATTGATGTCTTGTCTTAAATTACACGAAAAATAAAACATTCAACCTCTTTTGTGGAGATTTTTATTATTAAACTTCATATAAAGATAAGCAAAAAATTCCTAAACACAAGCTTTTTATCATCTTTTGAGAAACTGCACTGCAAAAACTGATTTCTAAGAATGTAAAACAGCCTTGTTTTTAGACATTTTGACTTATTTTTGTCTAAAAAGAAAATATATTCTTACAGCCCTACTTGAAATAGGCCAAATCTTCTTAAATATGGTCAACTTTTCTAGATTTGAGCAAAAGAATCCACCAATGGGGTAAACAAAATTTGCTTTGCTAGATTCCTTAAAAATAGCACAATTTTCTGCATTTAGAACAATTAGCTAGTTTTAAGGAATCTAGTCAAGCAAATTTTGCCCCATTGGCAGATTCTTTTGCTCAAATCTAGAAAATGTGACCATATTTAAGAATATTTGGCCTATTTCAAGTAGGGCTGTAGGAATATATTTTCTTTTTATACAAAAATAAGTCAAAATGTCTAAAAACAAGGCTATTTTACTTTCTTAGAAATCAGTTTTTGCAGTGTGTGTCATTTAAAACTGGACTGCTCTGGTTTTTTCTGCTACTGCTGCAAAATTGATGAATCAGCAGAATCCAACGGGACTTGTGCTGTAAATTCAATAAAGTTGAAAAAAAAAAAGTAGAATCCAATGGCCGGCACGCAAAGTATCCTGGGATAGCCTTGGCCAGCGAGGATACACCAGACCAGACCCGTCCTCGAAATTGGGATAGAACGAGGACGCATGAATGAGTATCCTTCGAATTCGGACAGCACTCGTCGCGGCGCTGTGACGTCATCGGCCTCGAAATGCGTCCTCATAAGCGTCCTACCCCTGAATTCAGACACAGCCAGTGAAAACATAGCTAAACTAGAACCGTTAAATTAAAGGGACATGAGGGAGCTTTTGAAGAAAAGTAATAATTGCATGTTCAGTTTATTTAGGTTAATGAGTGATGAAGCATTTTAAATCAAAGAGAATGAGTCCACCATGTATCATTCCATTATCTTGAACAGGCTGTGAGCTGTAAAATGTTCTGCAATTCGGGGTCCGAATTTCCCGCGCTGTCCTACGGATGTGACGTCAACTGACGCTTCTGCGCGTTCTCGGGCTAAAAAAGTAATAATAAATGTATATCCAGTATGTGGCAGTATTGCACCTTTGTGTTGTGTTGCTAGTCAATGGCGGACTTCCTTATCTAAACCAGTGGTTTTTCTCATAAAACTGGTGTTATTTGGCAGTGTTTATAGAGCTGAAAACCTCTCTGATGGATTATAGGGTTTCACAGAGCTAAAGGTGCTGTTATAGGCGACCGCACAGCGATCTGTCCATGTTTATGGTCTCGGCACTGTAGGCCGCAAATCCCGGACTGTTTCCTGGACCTCAGTCCGCTTACAGTGCATCTAAGGCGGCTCTGCTGCGCACGGACCTCCGGGTGCTACGGAGCTCCACTCCGTGATGTGAATTTGAGAAATCTAGGGTAATATATGCGGCGGGGCATGATTCTATCACGCTAGATTTCTCAAATTCTCCTCCGGGTGTCAGAGAACACCGGCTGATTAAAGCTTTTAGCGATACAGGCAGCAGTGGAAGCTGGAACATAGCAGCTAGCGAGATTAGCTCTGTTAGATCGGCTCCCTCAGTCTGATCGTGTGTGTGTGCGTCGCAGGGCATTGTTTTACTATATTTCCTTTTGTATTAATAAAATGTATTTTTATTTATGGAATCGCCTCCGGCTGCCTTTGATTGAACCCTTATGAACTAGTGAGAAGTTTGTGCGCGCTCCCGCTAAAAGCTGCAGTTATTCGCAGCGCCAGGCGCGGCGCTCATGAGGTTTGTTTTTCAAAGCTCCCTCATGTCCCTTTAAGTCACACTACAGATGGTCTGCCATTAGGTGCCTAGTTTTAAATATGGTTGTAAATTTAACAGTATTTTAAATAATTTATGAAATTCCTATATGTATTTTTTAAATTAAAATATGTTTTCAAATAATAGATTAGATTTAGTTGTCAAAATGACTTTTCCCTTGAAAAAGGGGGGCCGTCTCATTTTGTTTACTGTAAATGCTGCATATATTAATAATGACTTCTACTGCTGCCAAGGCTTTGCTACACTGTAAAAAAAAAATTAATTTTTACAGTAAAAACTGGCAGCTGTGGTTGCCAGAATAATTCCGTAAAAATCCTGTGCACATGTAAAAAATTTTACTGAACAAATCATAACTAGATAAAATAATACAGACGAAAATCCAAAGGAGACAGCTCCAAGGCGTCTGTATTACTGTGGTAAACACGGTCTGTTCAGTAAAAATGTTTACACTCTAAAAAGTAAAACCATCATTTACTTAAATTTTTTGGTGTAACATTTTTACACTCAAGAATTTTGAGTAGATTGGAGACAATTATATTAAGTAAAAGCCAACTTTATCAATATAATTGTCTCCAATCTACTCAAAATTCTTGAGTGTAAAAATGTTACACCAAAAAATTGAAGTAAATGATGGTTTTACTTTTTAGAGTGTACGGTTCACAGTATTTTTTTACTGAATTTTTCTGGCAACCACAGCTTCCAGTTTTTTACTGTAAAAATTACTTCTTTTTTTTACAGTGTAAAGTTGATTAACTGTGATTCACCTCAAAGATGAATTAGTAGATGAACATTTAGTCATTATTTTCCAAGTGTTTCATTAAAATCCATCCAATTGTTCAGGAGATATTTTTCTGACAGACATCCAGGGAGGATGGCTTACCTTTCAATAAATGTTCCAGTCTTTTAATTAGTACATGTGTTTGCACTGGACACCCCAATATTAGCCAACTTATTGTTCTACAGAATTTGTTTGATTTTTCTCGTCTTTTTGCCTAAAAGCAGCTCCCTTCTCACTCCACAAATAACCAAATCTCAGTGAATGTCACCTCCTCCCTTTGCTGAGTGGTGAACTCCTTCAGCCTCCTATTTTTAGCTCATTTTCTGCAACCTAAAACGAGAGAAACTGAAAGAAGCTGCAGACTTAAGATGATTTCTCAAATCATTTACTTCTTTTAAAATATTCATTCAAGACAAGAAGAATTTCTCACCACTTTCTTCAGCAGCTGTTTGGAGTCAGAGTCTCAAACGTCCTTATAGGTTGGTAAATAAAATGTTATAAAACTGTCCTAAAACAGTAGCTTAACTTTGAACCGAATCATGCAGCTACTGGCTTATAAAAGGGATTTAACTTAAATCCCTTTTATAAGAATTAATCCTGAATGTGATTAAACCATCACTTTGTTTCTGCTACCAGAAGTTTCTCATGGAGAAACAAAGCTGGAATCAGGTGGTAGACGACTCTATATGGAGGTTATGATCATTTAGGATGTGGAGGATACGTGTTTATTTGTGGTAACAGAATTTAGTCTGCTGGATTTTTGTGTTTCACGCTGATCGATCATCTGTTTTCTGTGTTTATGAACAACAACGTGTAACGAGGAGCAAAGAGAAGCAGCAGCAGATTGCTTTAAGCTGCTTATCTGCTCAGTATGCATCCATCCAAAAACACACGACTTCTCCTACCGCTGCTATGCTGACGACACCCAGCTCTACCTGTCAGTCCCACCTGATGTCCTCACAGTCTCAGCGCGAACTCAGCGGGACTGTCTCTCTGATAGATGGAGATAGATGAAAGTCCATCATCTCCAACTCAACCTCTAAAACTGAACTGCATGTCCTCCCAGCCAAACCAACCATACAACACAATCCAAAAAAGGGTTTTAAATAACCACCAAATAAACACCATCTGTGTTCAGATCGCATTTAGGTTTATATTCTTTATAACACAAGTCAACTGTCTCCTGCACCAA
>SSNR01000067.1:2302326-2304826 GCA_006937965.1 Callopanchax toddi | reverse complement strand
AAATTTAGATGAAAGCTACGATAATCATCCTTGTCTTGCATTTTTATGAAAACCGACTCTGTACGGTGCAGGATGGCTTAACTACACCTCCCAGTGGGTCCTGGGCTGAGGATTTGTTCTTGCATGGACATTTTTTTAAAAAGCACTCTGTTTGGAGTGCAGAGGATGCAGGACATGACACAAAAATTACGTTTGGATTGGTAAAAACAGTAATCTACCCATATTAATACTCGGTATCGGCAACTCAAATGTATGTACTCGTACTTGTATTTGGTTTGAAAAACATCTGGTATTAATGCACCCCTAATTAAAATTCTGCTAAATATCTGCAGCAAATCTTACAAACACGTTGTTTTTGATGCAATGAGAACACATTTGAACTTTTTTCGAAAACTTGTCACCCCAGAAAATCAGGTTTTACTTTGAGTCAAAGAAAATCAAAACTCTCTCAGCCTCTGAGGAGGTCGTAACAGAAAACATGTTAAACACAAAGTTATGTTTTTTAAAGTAAGCCAGCTGTCATCCCGGTCAGATACTAAAATAATAATGGCGGCTGTTCCTTACATGCATCATTCATCAGTCCTTACAGCCTTAAGAGCTTTAACCTCCAGAGACGCCAGCTTTTGTTCACTGTGTGTTTTTATTGACCTTCTTACTAACAGAACTTCAAAAACACAAGAAACAAGAGTTTTTGAACAAATAATGTTAAAAAAAAACTATAGAAAAATATGACCTTTTTTTTAATTAAAGGTCAAAAATAAAAGTTTAAATTATATAGTTTTTAAAACTGAACTACTGGTGTTTATTGGCTAATGTGAATTTTACAACTCCATCTCAAACATCTACTGGTAACTTTTAGACCTCTTAAATATTATTTCTGACACTATGGCAGATGTTTTAAGCCTTCTAAAGCCTTCTGTGTAGCGTTATAAACTCTCTAAGTTTGTTGCACACACTTCTGTAAAATCTAGCTTTGTCATCTTATAAAGAGAGCGTTTCTCTGATGCCTTCAATTACTAGGATTTCACAGGAACTTACTCTAGGTTCTGTCACATGTCACAGGGAGTAGATTGCGTATCTTAATATTGACGGATGGAAGTCTGAGTCGGAAATAAGACTTTACAGGATTTATTATAAAAAGGCGGACGACAGTACAAACAAGTAAGCAAGAGGTAGCAAGGTTTTAGCATTTGTCAACACGATGTTAAGTGTTCTAAGTTGATCTTAAAATAAGAGTTTTAATGACTAGAGTCGGTGATGTTTAGACTAGGGTCATTCTAACTTAAAGGGGAGTTTGGTTAACTGGAGGAGTTACTTGTGGTAAGCTACGGTGTGAGTGAGCTTATCAAAGTAGGCCTTTCAGCTTTACCAGAATGTGGGGACTCACTGTACGCCGCTCCGGGATCGACGCCGATGGAGAGTCAGATGGGATGGCGTGGAGGTGGAGAATTCCCCCTCGGTCTGGGTCGGACGCCTGTGGAGGTCGGGGACCGCCGTGGGCCACGGTGTCATATTGCGACGAACAGTGTAGATGGGGTGACCATCCAACATCCGGACAGGGGGAGGCGGCTCCTCAGGGACGCCAGGAGGCCTGGGCCTGACGGGCCTGACACAGGAGACGTGGAAGACCGGGTGGACCCTGAGGTGAGAGGGAAGCTGGAGGCGAACGGCAGAGGGGCTGAGGACAGCCTCGATGACGAAGGGACCAAGGACGCGAGGGGACAGTTTGCGAGAGGTGGTCTTGAGAGGAAAGTCCTTAGCCGACAACCACACCTTCTGGCCGGGGGCATAGACAGGAGCAGGCAGACGCCGTCTGTCAGCGAGACGTTTGTTCTGGGCCGAGGAGCGTTGGAGAGCGGCACAGGTCTGATCCCAGAACCTACGACACCTAGTCAAGTGCGAACGCACAGACGGGATGGCAGCATCAGGGAAAGAGGACGGGAGGAGCGATGGTTGGAAACCCAGGGAGACCTCGAAGGGGGAGAGACCCGAGGCAGCAGCCACATGAGAGTTGTGAGCGTACTCAACCCAAACAAGGTGTTGGCTCCAGGTGGTGGGGTTGGAGGAGCAAAGACAGCGCAGCATGTTTTCCATCTCCTGGTTGAGCCGTTCACATTGGCCATTGGTCTGCGGATGGTAGCCAGAAGATAGCTGTGATTTGGCACCCAAGGAAGAGCAGAACTCCTTCCACACTTGGGAGGTGAACTGGGGGCCACGGTCTGACAGGATCTCAGTGGGGATTCCATGGAGGCGAAAGACGTGTTGGATCAGGAGCCTGGCCGTGACGGCAGCAGAGGGCAATCTGGATAAAGCGATGAGATGGCAAGCTTTAGAAAAACGGTCTATGATGGAGAGGATGACTGACCTGTTATGTGAAGGAGGCAGGCCAGTGACGAAATCAATGGCAATGTGAGACCAGGGCCGACTGGGTATGGCAAGAGGTTGGAGGAGCCCGGAAGGAGGACGATGAGAAGTCTTGTTCCTGATGCAGGTAGGGCAC